>JACWBX010001449.1:3743-17566 GCA_014622435.1 Polypedilum pembai
TGACAGACTTCATTTTCTACGTTGTGAAATATTCAAACCATCTAAAAATATATTTCAAAAACTCAAGACACTTTCCAAAATGAGATAATAAAAATTCAATTTAAAATAAAAAATTTAACGCTCAGAATATTGAGAGTTACTGTTACTGCATGGACGATTGGAAATTTCTATTTCATAAAACATGATAAAAAATAAATATTTTTTAAACATAAAGTAACTGAAATAAAGAATCTACAATCAATTATGAAATTCAAGAAAAAACTAAAAACTTATCTATGTATGAAGACTGCTACTCTGCTGAACGCTGGGTCAATTAAAACACTTAGGTTCAACCAAGCAACTCATGAGTGATGGAAATGAACTTGATAATCATTGTTTAAATATTACTTCCACTAAATACAACTCACAAATCAAATCTAACTCAGTAAAGGAATCAAACTACGCCGAAGATCTACTGTCATGTCACACTTATGTTATGCGACGTTCACATAATGTTATGCGACGTAATTTACGTCATGCGACATTTGTGTTGCGTTATGCGACGTGTTGTGCTGCCAGTATTATTAAATTTAATAATTCCTTGATTAACTTTTATTCCGAAATTGTCATTAGCTACTCACAATGTATATTTGTTGTGATTATCATTTTGGCTAAAATAATTTGATCAATAATTTTATCTTTTTTACCTTGTACCGTTTTATGTTGTCTTTTTAAAATCCAACTGTTCTGCAGTTTCCTTTTCCGAATTATTTTGTATAGTGTATCATGTCAAGATTAATTTTAAAGGAATAAAAAATCAATCAAAAATCAATCAAAACATACATAAACCTTGTAAAGTTTTTTAATTTTATTTTGATGTTCCAGTGTATTTACAAATAGTCGTTCAGTCTCGATGCAATATCATTTTTAGTTAAGTTTGTTTATCGTTACAACTGTCACAGCATCATTATTATTTACAACATTACAACATTGATCATTATTATTAATATTATGTGGATGATAAAACTCTTTGTTGTTCAATTGATTACTGAAATAAAATTCTATAGAAAAATTTCAAGGGAAATAATTTATTTTTAACTTACTGAATTTTGTTATTATTATCTGCTTCATAATTTTCTTCTATTTGATCCAATTTCATTTCATTTTTGCCACGATTATAAACACAAGCTCGAATGCAATGGAAAACTAATTCAACAATTGATAGAAGAGAGCAACCCATGAACAAACCCAAAAGTCCACCAAATTCAGCTATGAAATTTTGCAATTTATAAGCTACAAAATTTTCTTGTTCTTCGATTGAATGGTCATTAAATCTTATCGCCATTCGAGAATATATATTGCTAAAAAGAGAGAAAATTTAAGATAAATTTCAAATGTTTTTCAATTTTTACCTTTCATCAAGATTCTTAACATGAGCTAATCGAATATTTGCTTCTAATTCTGCTTCTTTATCCAACTTTATCCTATATTTGACATCACTACAAGTTGGCAAACAATTACAAGGTGTAATTCCATCTTTTTCAATTTCTTCTTTATCAGGCCAAGTCATCATTGCATTAAAATAGCATTTTGCCTTATCTAAATCACAAACTGGAGTTTTGTCATCTCTTGGCATTGAAAACTTCACACAATCACATTGTCTAAGAGTGAAATTCGTCATACATTCATAATCACAATGAGCTTTTGTATATGATTTAAAAAATTTCAATTTTCTTTCTCCTTCAAAGAAACAACGACGAGCAGATGGCGAATATTTTTTAAGTTCAGGATCAGCTCGAATTGATTTTGCTGTCAAAGTCATCATTCGCTCAAAATTAAATGCAATAAAATATTCATCATGAAATGGAGTTGGAATTTCATTTGGAAGATGAAAAATAATTTTGTAGCCTTTACCTTGTGATAAACAAAGATTTGTTGATTCTTTTTCAGTTAATTTCATGTAGACACTTAGTTGATTAATTTTTATTGCTCGAATTGGAAAAACATCGTCTTCATTTGTTGTATAGCCTTTGTCAAGTGTCCAAAATTCTTTGTCTTTTTCATCATCCAAAGTTTCATTGTAAAGTTTTTGTTCTGTTTGAAGAAAATTTTTGGAATTTTAATTTTGTACTGTAAAGTGACTTAAAGTGCTTTAAAGAGTCTTAAAAAATGAAAATTATTTTCCCTTTCTTTCTACAATAGTTTAAAATTTTCTCACCTTTATCAAAAGATTTCGTAATTGTCTTACGCCGATAAGAGTCAAAATCTTTACTGATTTCATTATTAAAAATTGTGTGATAACCTTGCATGTTTAATGTGTAACAATATCCGTTGTTTGTTAACACGCGATTTAAGATTTTTTCACATTTCATGTAATTCTTTTTGTATCGACATGCCGCAAATAATTCTGACACATTGAGTGATGATTCACGCAATAATTTTGGGAAATTCTTTTCAGTTTGATTAGTGCAGCCTTTCTTGACCATTGAAGATGATGTTGGTGAACAAGCTTGAATATTTGCTGCGAGATAATTTTGTTCTTCTGGCTTTAAAAATGGAATAATTTTGCCACTTTTTGATGTAAATTCTGCATAATATTTTGAATAATTTGCAAGGCTATCACGAGCAAATAATGGTGAGCAAATTGTGATAGCTGGAAATGGAATTTCTCTCATTGGTCTCATTCTTATTGTTAAGCCAATGTCTGGATTTATACTCCATTTCATATAAACACCATAAGCATAATAACCAAGTCCAATTATTGAGAGGAAAAATGCACAAATCCAAAAAATTCTTATTGATCTATTTTGACTCTCGCCACCGACTATATAACGAACTCCATGAATTGTTGATTCACTTGCGTAAGAATTTAAGATCTGTTTTGAGATGCTTCGTTTTATCATTGCTATTACTGCTGTTTGAAACAAATTACGTAAGAATTTGAAAGTTTTCACCTTAATTACAATAAATTTATCTAAAATTTCTTTTTTGATTTCTTTTCAATTCAACACTCATTTTATAAATGAAAAATAAAATCAGCTGAAAAGTTAAATTTCAATGCAAAAAGCTTTTTTTGTGATCTCTCATGTGGAAAAAGCAGAAACAAAAGTAATAAAAAATATTTTACACTTTATGATGGGAAAATTTGTTAAAACAAGGGAAGAAAATTTTTCGTTGATTTATAATCTTTTCATTTCACAATCAAGATTATAATGTAGTCAAGATTAGTTTGTATATCACAGTCTGTCGTTGTGGATTAAAGCTTGGTTTTGATTATGGCAAAAACAAGACAAAATAACTAGGACAAAATGTGGCAAAAAACACCAGTTATTTCGGCTTGGGTGAAACCAGTTTTTATGTCCAAGTTGAAGCTTTTTTTTAATGTGAAAGAACAATAAAATTAAATTTAGTCTTGGTTAGACAGATAACAGTCTAACAACAACAAATTGGTTAAAAAAATTTCAGTAAAAAATAGTTTCTTTTATTTTTCATAAATAACGGTCAATTAATTTTCGAAATTTCTGAGATGACCAAATTTTTGAAATTAAAATATTTTTAAGGAAAAATAGCTTTAATAAAAGATTTGAAGAATTGATTAATGGACATGAATAAAATAATTGAAAATTGTCTTGGAAAAATGATCAATGAAGAAATGAAAAAAGATAGATTACGATTTTCTCTTGTTTATTTTTAATAAAGCATTTGAGCACTCAATTGCTTTTATTTTTAAAACTATCATGTTTAGTACGTTTTTGTTTTTTAAAGGACCAAGATAGTTTTCAAATCATGACAATAAAAAATTTAAATTTAAATTTGAGTTTAAAAAATTTTCTAAAATTTCTTTTCATTGAAAATAAAATTCACAATGCAGCGGCAATAAAAGCTTTTAATTTATGAGAAGTGTGTGCTAATAAGCAATAATTAAAACAAAATTTCAATCAAAATGATTATAATTATCCAGAATTGTGCAACTTGTGTCAAATTAATTCTCACTGATCCATTTTCATTGCTAGCATCTAATCCAACTCTTCTTATATGTTCTTCAATCCAAATTCGATAATCAGCAACATTCATATAAGTTGTTTTTGGAATTTCAACTTCAATTCTGCAGTGATTAAAGTCAAAATGATCGATTATACCAGAAACATGATTATTGCACACAACTGGACCTCCTTCATCACCATTACATGGATATGTGTTGCTATTACTGCAAATCATGCTTTCACGATGATCATGATGACAAGCTGAAATGTCATAAATTTCTATCTTTCCAACTAACATTTGTGATGGTGCTGAAAATTTCAAAATTGTTGTAAAAGATTTTAAATTATTTTTAGTTTACCTGTCAATGATCTCGCTTGACCAAATCCAAAAATTTCACATTCTTCACCAACACTTGGTGATTGTTGTGCTAAAGCAATTGGCTGAATATTAACAACATTACTGGGCATTGAAAATGTTTCAATCAGTGCAATATTGTGAGATCTGACACTCGAATTGTAGCTTGGATGAATAAAAACTGCACGTGGGTCAACAACTAAAGCTGTCGATTGATTGTATCTTAAATTTGTGCCAGCAATTATCACCAAATCAGCAACTAAATCTGAATCGACACACGATGCAGCGGTTAGAACAAGATTTTGACTGATGATTGTGCCACCACAAATGTGACCACTTCCAAATGGATCGTCAAAATTTCGATGACGAATTGACACCATGAAAGGCCTTTGAGAGCTTGGAACTCCATTAATCATCGATTGACCACCTCGGGAATTCACTAATGAAACTAATACAATTAATTTAAAGAAAATTAAATAAAATTTTGTCATATTTAAAGAAATGATGAGACAAGACTAAAGAAAAATATTGACAGAAATGTATGAAGAAATTTTTAGAAAGATAAGATTAGAAATTATTGATAAAAATCACTTTTGAAGAAGTTTAAGTCACTTTGATTAATTTAAAGTCAGTTCAGTTAGCCAAGAACTACTAAAACTTTTTAAAAATACTTATATCAACAACAATAATACCATACTTACTAGCCCAGAGTTGTTTAACTACTGGTCCGTATCCAGTAGCCAAAATCTACTGTAGAAAGCAGCTGAAAGCTACAAATTAGATTCTACTTTTACAATTGTGCTTTAGCCGTAACTGTCTGTATCTTTTACTGATTTCTAGAGTAAAATTTTTTTACCCCTAGCTATAAGATCTATATAACAAAAGTTTTTCATAATCTAGATTACATGCGACATACCGAACATCACATACAAATATTTTCGCATATTCATAAAATTCATGTCAATTTCATTATGGATACGATGGTTTTACGGTGTCATAAATTCGCTCAAAATTTTCATGAAATTCAAAAGAACACTTTTGAAATTATCTTGAGATCACTCTTAATAAATCTTCGTTGGATTTAATTAACTTTTATAAGTGTCAGCCTCAATTGTTTTCTAATAAAGTTGAAAAATTAAAGTGTCTTCGCCTTGAAAATAGAATAATTAAGATAAAAAGTTTTAATAATAAAAGATAACAAATTGATTCGAAGCTTAGGAATTTCAAATTAATTCTGGAAAACACTAGAAGTAAATTTTCATCATGTTGTGTTTCTTAAAATTCAACTGAAAAAATTACATCATCTTTGTACATCAATAATGAGTAATGAAAAACATTTTCATTGTCATCTTACAAATATGACAGCATCAAGATAGAAAAAAATAGGTCATGCATATGTTCATCTACCTATAAAAGAGCTCATAATTTTTCATTTTTTCATTAATAGTTTCTTATCATTCAATAACAAAAGATGAAATTCATAAAATTTTTAATTTTATTCTCAATTTTTGTCACACTAACGTTTGCTGATGACGATGACGAAGCTCTACTACCTCCACTATCTCCATTACCTCCATTACCTGAACCACCAGCGAATTCACCTGAATCACCTGAACCATCAGCGAATTTAACTCAATCAACTGAACCACCAGCAAATACTACTAATCCAGAAAATCACTCAAATCTTTTTGATCCAGACAATTGTGTAATTGATCCACCACCAACTGATGCTGAACTTAATGAATATTTCGAATGGATGGACAAACATAATAAAAATTGGAGAAATGCAACTCAAAGAAAATGCAAACTTGTTCGTGTTATTCATAATATGCGTGAAATCAATGCTCATAATCAGCGATTCAAAGAAGGCAAAGAGACATTTGAGAGAAGTCTTTGGTATGGATCAGAATTTACTGACGAAGAAAAACGTGACGTATTTGTTGGTACAAATTTTCCACCACTTATACAAACAAGACAAGCGCCAGCAAGAAAATTACCTGATCTTCCACCACCTGCTCAATCTGTTGATTATCGTGAAAAAGGTTGGATTTCACCATCTGTGGCACAAAGTGGTTGTGGAAGTTGTTGGGCGTGAGTTTTTAAAATAAACTTTTATGAAAATGTTTTTTAAAGTTTCTTTTGTTACTTAGATTTGCTGCAATAACTCCATTAGAAGCACAAGTTAGAAAATGTAATATTAGTTTTGAAACACTTTCAGTTCAATCAATGATTGATTGCTGCGTTCATGGTTGTTGGGGGTGTCAATCAGGATGGCCGCAGTAAGTCTTTATTTAATTCTTAAGAACTAATGATAATTTCAGCCTTTTAAATTCAAACAATTATCCAAGGCTGAAACACTCAATAGAAAATTTAAATAAATTAATTTAATTTACTTAATTCTGGTTAATTTTAGTTAATTTAGTGAAGTGTCCCAGCTTTGCAATGAACTATGTTTTGATAATTCATTCAACAATTTTTTTACTCTTTCTTTCTAGATTCGGATATAAATGGATACAGGGAAATGGAATTGTCACAAATGCTTCTTATCCATACAATTCCAAAGCTAATACTTGTACTTACAATCCAACTAGAGCAATTGCTTTAATTGACTCATATAGAAATTTTCAATTTCCTGATGGAAACGCTTCATTTATTCAGTAAGATATTTTCTTAAAATTTGTTAGAAATTCATTTCAAATTTTTTCTCTCTTTTTCTAGACAATTAGTTTCAGCTTATGGACCAGTATCGACAATTATGTGTATAGAAGGAACAGTATTCAGTTATAAATCTGGTGTTTATGCTTCTTCCAAACCTTGTACAACACCAATGCATGCTGTTTCAATTGTTGGATATGGTACTGATCCTGTTGGAGGTAAATTAATTGTCAAATTTATGTCAAGTCTTTATCTTAATTTCCACTTTTTCTCTAGGTGATTACTGGATTCTTAAAAATAGTTGGGGACCTGGTTTTGGTAAGAATTTTTTTTCTTTACTTAATTTGATTTGATTTAACAAATTTCAAATTTTTCTATCAGGTGACAAAGGATTTTTCAAAATACAAAGAGGTCAAAACAACTGTCTTATTGAATCAAATGTAAGCATTCCTTTTGTCAAGAAACTTGATGGAACTCTTTGTCCTAATTAAGCCAAAATATTAACAATTATTTAACAATATAAGCGAAAACTTTTTATTTTAATTAAGACAAAAATCTAACAAATCAATAAACATTTTTGATAATTTCATACAGAATTTCTGAGTTTCAATTATTTCTCTTTTTTTGTTAGAATTGTTTCCTCTTAATTTAAAATTCCAAGTTTTCAATCGTGACAATGATATGTAAAATTTCTACTTATTTCGACAATTTTATAATAATAAATTTATCAGCATTCTAAAACCCACAACATTATCTTAACTTTTATTTTCAGCAGTAGAATAAATTATGTTGAATAATTCTTTTGATAAGCTAGCCTTTCTATTTCATATACATTTATAGTTTAGGCAGTTTATACTGAAGTTTCAAAGAGTGAAATTGAAGTTTTAAATTAAATCAAATTTTCATAGTTTTAGAAAATTAATCAAGAATTTTAAATATGAATGATGTAAGCTAACAAGAACAAATAATTTAATAAATTTTACAACATTAAGATGAAAAGTTATACAAATTATTACTTTTTAATAATTGAATTTTTGTTAAACTTAAGTAATTAAATAAAAGTTCTTTTGCTTTTGAAAATTCTTTTATTTCCAACATATCAAATTTATAATATAATCAATCAAAAACTCTTTAAATTATAGAAAGCTTTTAGAAAACAGCTAGAATTTTTTGATTTTTGCTAAAAGAATAGAATTTGTTGTGGCAAAGAATTGCTAGCACTTTTTCAAATAGTCTATATTAAATAAAGAACATTTCAAAGCTGAAACACTCAAAAAATTATAAAATTTCGAAATATTCAGCATATAATTACAAGCTTAGAAAAAACAGAAGTGATAAGTATAGAACAAAGCTGGAATACTTATCTAAATTAACGAAAATTAGCTAGAAAAAGATAAATATTTTAAAACTAAAATCAAATTTCCGCCTAATGGTCGAAAAAACAACAGGCTTTTAGACAACATTTCCAAAATAATTTTTAAAAAAGACTCAAAAAAATATAATTTTTCTAATTGTAGTAATAGCGTAAATCACTGATAAGTTTTAGTATCTTTTCCTTAATTAAAACTTTCGAATTTAATTTA
This sequence comes from Polypedilum pembai, assembly GCA_014622435.1. Taxonomy (NCBI): domain Eukaryota; kingdom Metazoa; phylum Arthropoda; class Insecta; order Diptera; family Chironomidae; genus Polypedilum; species Polypedilum pembai. The sequence continues at coordinate 12,299 of JACWBX010001449.1, forward strand.
ATTTTTTAAATCTCGATTTTGAAATTACTATCATGCGTTAAATTATTTTAATTTTTTCATTTCATAAATTTAGAAAGTGGAGTTAATAGAAATTTCACTAGATGATCTCACAAAGAAACAGACTGAAGAATATTTTAAATACAAGAATTTAATTTCTTCTAATGATAAATTAAAAAAGTCTGACTCAAAACCTCCGCAATTTATTTCATCATCAGAAAATAATGCGAGTGAATTTGAAATTTTAATGATATCAAACGATGACAAATCAGCCATTATAAGTCTCATTTTACGTGAACTCAATTTATGGTGCAGTGAATCATTTTGGAATAAATTAATTGATCTTGGTCGAGTTATGCGTCATTATGCGGTTGACGAAAATACAAATATAAAAAATTTCTTCAGCATTTTAAAACATGATTGGTGTGAGATAAAAAATGAAGAAAATTCCAATTTTTTGACACTGAAATTTGAGAAATTCGATCAAAATAGTGGATGTGGTGAAAAGCTGTTTCTTAAATTGTGCAAAATCACAAATAATTTTCCTCATTTTGGTGAAGTTTGTGAGAGAATTTTGAAATTTTACATCATTGAACTTTCAAAAACAAAAGATGATAAACTTCAAGAGAAATTGCTTGAATTTGTTAATTTTGCGTTGACAATTGAAAATTTTGAAACAAGTTCAAATGTCCTTAAAAGTTTGATGATAATTTTAAGCAATGAAGGCGACATTTATGAAGAAATCAAATTTGAAATAATACAAGCTGTCAAAAGTAGCATTGAGTTTGATTCCATCTACAAAAATTCACTCAATGACATTAAAACTGTCTGCACTGAGAAATTTTTTGAGTTGATATTTTTACTTTTTGACCAAAAGACTGTAAAATTTCAAGAAAAATTCAAAGAATTTCTGCAAAATTTTCAAATCTTTTATGGAAATTATTGGAAAATTGCGATTAGAAGTGATGTTGAAATCTTATTAAAAATCGCAGAAAAGTTAAATTTGATAAGAATTTTTCAATCCATTAATAATTCTTGTGATTTTTCTGAAACTAAAATCATAAACTTTGGAATGGGTTTTAATGAGCCATTAAATGAAACTGAAGAAGAAACTTTGGTGAGTAAAATTTAAGATTTTGGCTTTATTATGACTAACCATCCTTAAATTAATTCATGAAATAATTATAAGAAACGAATTTGAATGCAAGTTTTTGACAAAAAAACAAAGACGAGAAAATAAATACAAATTTTTTTTCAAAATTTCTCTTTTTGGTAGCTTTGTAGCGCTTTTTTGCAGCTTATACATTTTGACTGGCATGCTGCTCTGAAATTTCAAAAAATAACTTGAGACTTCCGCTTTTTTGTTTTAATTTTATATTCTCGAGTTGATGTGACGAAACATAGTTTGATAGCTTCTACTGATTGCATCATTTGAACAATTAATTGTATTAAAACTTATAGACACTGTTTTATGACGATAAATATACGATAAATTAAGGGGAAAGAACTCTATCAAAAAATATATCAAATTAACAAAAATTCTAACAAACTAACAAGTTAGTTTCAAACAAAATTTTTTGAGTTTCAGTCGTTACTCTGTTTTCGTTATCAAGAGTTCAAACTCTTTGCGCTAAACTATTCAGATAAAGTTTTTTCCTTTATGTCTTTTCCTTGTAATTCTCAAGCAATTTCATAATTAAATAATAAATTTAAATTATTTTCTTTAATTATGAAATTTTTAGGATCTTTTCGATTATGTTTTAAGTAAATGTCACCAAGATGATCAAGAAAGTATTGACACTTTCTTAAAACATTACAATTTTGAAAAAGTCAACAAAAAACTTGTTTTTGGAAGAAAATCTCACGATCAACTCAGCATTTTTGAGAAAATTTGTGCAAATAAAAATGTTCATTCAGTTTTAAGAGAAGTTTGGGAAAAATTCTCACTTTGGGATTATCCTGAGATTTTAATGAAGGTGAGAGTAAATAGAAATTTTTTAAACAACACTTTATACAAAAGTGAAAGTTCTTGTCTATTGTTTTTAACATATTTTAATTTATTTATTTCAGAAAAATTCACTTGGAAAATCAATTCTGAATTTCATAATTGAATCAAAATCTGATGAACAACTAATTGAGTTTCTTTCACTTCCTCTAGCAAAAAATGTTGATAAACATTCAAGAAAACATTGTTTGAAATTTCTCAACACTCAGTTATGTGAAATTACAAAAATGACATTGATTGAGATCATTATTGAGTTGATGATAAAAAATAAGAAAAGTTTGAATTTGACAAAGATTTTGGTGACTTATTTAGATGAAGTTGGCGATGTTGAAATCAAAGATGATGACTCAATTGTCAAACTTTTATTGTTTTTTATGAAGAAAAATCAGGCAATGTTGGAAATTGATGAAATTTTAAGAATTATGGTTTCTTATTGGAAAAACACTAAAGAATTGCAATTCAAGCAGGAAATTGTAAAAATTTTGCCTCATTTTGAACTTTTATTTTTGATCATTGAAGAAAATTTCGAAGAGTTTTCGGACAATTACAATTCAAAGTTGGAAAATTTTGAGATTTTTCTTAAGTCTTTAACTCATGATGTTGAAAAATCAATAAGAATTTTCAACTTTAATCTTTTGAGCATTGCAATCAAAAAGGAACAAAAAGAATTTATAAATTTTATTCTCGAAATCGATTCGTTTGAAAATTTTGACACATTTCTACCTGAAATAGTTGAAGTCAATGAAATTCACAATTACACTGCTTTGACATTGATAAAGCAAAGAAATGATATCGATTTAAAAAATTTTCCTGAAAATTGGGTGACTTGTGATGTTTTGAAAAATTTCTTTGATTCAATGTTGAAAGATTATGATCAACAATTTATTGAGATGGATTTGAGCTTTTTTGAAAAGAATTGTGAAGGGAGAAATGATCAGGAATTGGTGAGTTTTAGTTTATAATTAATGAAAATATTTTTTTAACTGTTTATATTTCCAATATTTTTCAAACGAATTTATTTTGCTTTTAATACTAACATAAATTTAAAAATAATTATAAAAAACACTTTTTATGCCTCAAAAAAAAATAGAGCTGTAGAAATAGAATCTACTTTTTAGCTTTTGTCTACTTTCTACATTAAATTTGGACTTCTGCAGCTATTTGATTACTTTCAGTAGCTACTAGCTACTTTTTTTGTATTGAAAAAAAGTAGCCAACAGTCAAATGGCTGCAATAGACTTTGATTACTGACTACGGACCAGTAGTTAAACAACTCTGATTTTTTGGCTTCACGGAGAAAAATGTTTTTTAGCTGGCATAAAGTTTGTGCCAATAAAGCACAGTTATGAGTCCTAAAAAGCAAACTTTATTAGACTCATAAAGATTTTTATAAGTGGTAGAAAAGTTTTATGAGCGTCATAAATATCTTTATGAGTCTAATAAAGTTTGCTTTTTAGGGCTCATAGCTATGCTTTATTGGCACAAAATTTATGCCAGCTAAAAAACATTTTTCTCAGTGTTAATAATGCATTGATTAGAAATTTCTTTTACCTTCATTTTAAATACTTCCATCAAATTTTTTACTAAAATTTTCTTCATTTTTACAGACTGACAAAACTCTAATGTTCGAAGACATCAATCTTCTCCATTATATCATCAAGAAAGGAGCACTAAACAAACGAGAAATTTTCACTCATCCAGTAATTGAAAGTTTCATAACTTTGAGACTTCATAAGTATCGAAGAATTGCTTGTTATAATTACTTTTCGTTCTTGTTTCTCTTCATCCTTCCGTTTCTATTTTTGATTTATTTCAATCATCAAAGCAATGAAAAAGTTGAATTTTGGTCTCACATTGGACTTGAAAAGCTTCATTATGTAGGAATTATTTACCTCATATTCAGAGAATGGCTTCAGCTCTCAACAGAAGCCAAAATTGTTAATTATTTCAAGCAAAAATCAAATATTTTTGACATTTTTCTCATCATCACTTCAATTATCGTTTCTGTTGGAAGTTCAATCATTTCTATGCCGGAAAAACTCAAAGTTTTTGAATCTCTGCTTATTCTATTAGCTGCAGTTCAAGCAACTCAAATTATGCCACACAGAAAAACTCCACTTTACCATACAATGCTCAAAAAAGTTTCAATAATCTTCGCCACAATATTTGACATTTTTCTCTATATATTCTTCGGTTTGACACTCTGTTATTGCATAATATTTGAAAATTATAAAGATTGTGATAAAAAAGAAGAGAAACAAGCTAATGCTGCCTTTCAAAGTATCTACAACCCTTTAACAACTTCTGTAAGAATCTTAACAATGTTATCAGGCGAATATTCAATGGATGTCAAATGTATGGATTATTTTCAAGTTTTTTTCTTCCTAATTTTTGTCATTGCTTCATTTCTTATTTTCAATTTGATTCTTGGTGTGTCTTTTGATAGTATTCAAAAAGTTATGAGTGAATCTCAACAAATTTGTGTTTTGAATTCTGCAAAGAAATTTATTGAAATCAATGGAAAATTTAAGCAGTTTTACGATAAAGAAGGGTAAGTTACTAATTTAAAATGGTTATAATAATAAATAAATAATAGTTAACTTTATTTTAAATTTTTGTTGAACAATTTGTTTACATATTTATATTTGTTTACGTGTCGTGGATAAATAGCCAATTCATCGCTAATATGAATTTAAAATGGTTATGAAAGTTTTTGTAAAAAATTTTACTTGTTTAAATTTGATTTATTTGGAATGAAGCGAAGTTTATTAAGTTTTAGTGTGAGAATAAAAAGAAATTAAATTTAAATTCTTCAATGAATTTGATTCAAACATAACGCTGAAATTTTGTTTATTGTTGCTTTTTCAACAAAATTTTTAAACTTTACAAATAGATTTATTTTTCTATTTTCAATTCTAACAAGTTCTGATAAATTTTATGTTTTTAATTTTCTTTTCATTCTAGACTTTCACCATTGAAAAATACATGGAAAAGATCTCTCTTCCGTTTCTTTCTCACTCGTTACGAATTCATTCATAATATTGGAAAAATTTACATTAATAAGAAAAATAGAGAAGTTTTTGTGATGAAAAATGCTAAGATGGAGAAAATTCTGGAAGTTTATCAAGAAAATTATTCAGAAAACTTTAAACTTGAGGATGAAGTTTATCTAGAGTTCTGAGCTGCCTTGATGGGTCAGTGGTAAGACGCTGGCCTAGCAAGCTGATGGTCCTGGGTTCGAATCCCGAGGTGGAAGCCTTGAGGAT
>JACWBX010001449.1:17586-32612 GCA_014622435.1 Polypedilum pembai
TCGTTACGAATTCATTCATAATATTGGAAAAATTTACATTAATAAGAAAAATAGAGAAGTTTTTGTGATGAAAAATGCTAAGATGGAGAAAATTCTGGAAGTTTATCAAGAAAATTATTCAGAAAACTTTAAACTTGAGGATGAAGTTTATCAGGAAATTCAAGAAATTTTAAATAAAAGAAATTAATTTATTAAGTTATAAAAGAGAGATTACAACAAAATTTGATATTTATATTTCTTGGGAATTCTTGAAATCACAACTCTTCCATCCCATGAACATGAACAAAATATCCAAGGATCAGCACTGCTCCATTCACAGCAATAAACTGGAAAATAAATTTGTAAATTTTTACTTTATTTACAAAATAAATTTTATTACCAGAGTCTTCATGTTGTTCAAATTTCTCCAAAAGTCCGTCTTTCAGTTGACTTCTTTTAGTTTTCATTTGAAATTCATCATTATCGCTATTACTTTCATCATCTTTTGGAATGTTTGAAATATTTGATTCGGAACTGCAAGATGCAGCACAAGTTAGTAAAACTTTTCCATCACTTCCGCTTGTCAATATTAATTGATCATGAAATTTATTAAATGAAACAGAAAAAATCCAATGCTGATGATCACGTCGTGAGAATACTGGAGTTTTATTATTGCGAATGTCCCTGTTAAAAAAGAATAGAAGCAATTAATACTTGGGTTAAATTTTTAATAGTAAAGAAGCAAAGACTTCGAATTTCCAGTCACTGGAGCTGTAAAATTCTTGATATAATTCTTTCTAAAACTATTAAAACTAACCAAATTTTCAAAGTACAATCATCACCAACAGTCGCAAGTGTAAAAGCCTTATTTGGATTTACATCGAGATCTCTGACAGGTTGAATATGTGCATTTGGAATTTCCCAAGCAATATGATTTGTCTCTCTCGTATCATATGATTTAATACCATTTTCATGTATAACTACAAATTGATTTGCATTATTCCATTTTCCCCCAGCAAATTTTGCAGTACTTTTGCTCGTTATTTCAGCAACAACTGTTGATTTTGCTTCAGCTCGATTGAAAAGTAAAACTTTTGAATCGATAACTGTTGCGAGAATGTTTGAGTTTGTTGGATGAAATTCGGTTGTTTTGATTTCATTTCCATATGGTTCAGTGTCAAGCACTTCAATATCTTCAAATTCGAGATTCTCAACTTCTGGATTATCAAAAATTCGATCTGGGATTTTTAAAATTGATGTTCGCATAGCAAGATTGCTGCTGTAGACTGATGCCAAAAGTTTCTCAGTTGGACAACTTGTTAATTTCCAAATTTCACCTTGATCATGTGAAAATGCTTTTGTTTTAAGCTTATTATTGTCATCATCTACTTCCAACAAATGAATTTGATTTTTGCCATTGATTATTTGTGTTCCAATGAAAAATCGAATTTCTTCAGCATCTTGTTGTGAAACAAGACTGCGAGCTTGAAATTCTAGTCCATATATTATGTTTTCCATTACGTTGGATTATCAATGAAGTTTTGGGAACTGAAATAAAGGTAATCGATTTATCGAAATATTTGTTTATTTAAATGTTTACTTTGTTTATTCAAAAACTAAATCATTTTCATTTAAAGTGGACTATTGTTAATATTCAAAGAAATTTATCATTTCTTTAGATTCTTCAAAGATCTCAACACAAAAGTTTCTATATATAATCAATTTACTTTTTTCTAAATTTCTCTGTTTAAATCTCTACTTTGGCTATTTGTAAAGTAAATGAAATATTTAGTGAAAATAAAAATTTTTAGCACAAAATTCATTCTATAAAACTTTCTTTTTACCTTCTCTTTATTTTAACAGTACGGAATTTCTTCACAAAAAGTTGGAAAATTAAAAATTCTTGTTCAATATTTCGGCAAAACAAGTTCTTAAAAATAAAAATTTGTAAACATTTCAAACAGCTGATCTTCGTGAGAGTAAAAGTAACCGTTAGAAAAGTTGAAAACCCCTCGATAAATAAAAACAATTTTTGTTTTCTTTCAAATTAAATAAAAATTCATCAACAAGAAATTGCAGTTCCAGTAGAATATCATATACTAGTGTTAAATAAAATAAAAATATAATGGAGTACGATTACAAAAGTTGGTGTCGATTGTGTGGAGCGTTAGAAAGTTTGGACAAAGAAATCGAAGAAACTTTGGCAAATACTATTCAGTTTTTATTTCCAGTGAGTTTATTCTTCTTGTCTTTAATTGTTGTTATTTATGGCAATTTACCAGAATTAAAATTACAATCTTTATATCTTGTTTTAATTTCATAGAATATTCCATTATCTATGAAAATTTGCATAAACTGTGAAAATGAACTGCGAAATATAACTTCATTCATCTCAAAAGTACAAAACACAGACAAAATGTTCATTGGTCTCGACGATGAAGATCCAGAAGATCTTTCAATCATGCGATTAAATGCTTACAGAAATTATTTCAAAATGTCAACAAAAATTGATACAAAAGTTAATGCTGTTGAAGTTATTGAAGAAGAAATTCAAGAAGATAATCAACTTGTAATGTATGAAGATGAAGGAATAATTGAAGAATATGTCATTGATGCTATTGGTCAAGAAGAAATAGAAACTGAAGAGACACCAAAAACTGATTATTCACCTTGGAATTTCAAATGTCATATTTGCAATCAAAAACCTTATCAAAATTTTTTTCTTTTATTAAGACATTGCAAAGTTGAACATAATTCACCACCAAGTGTAAAATGCTGTAGTAACGAATGCCAAAAAATGTTATCATCATGGCGAAGACTTTTAATTCATAAAGAACAACATTTTCCTAGTTATGGTAAACTTGTTTGTGAAATTTGTACTCTTCCGTTACACTCTAAAGCTTCTTATGAAAAACACATGAAAGTAAGATAAAAATTTTGAGCTTATAAATAAAAAAAATTTAATTTTTCTTTATTTTTTTTTTAGAATCATGAAGAGAAAGTTTTTATCTGCTCATTTTGTGCCAAGAAATTTAATGATAAAAAAATTCTTGTAACTCATGAAAAAATTCACACACCATTAGAAGAAAGGAAAATTTTCGAATGTGATAAATGTGGCGCTAAATTTATCACAAAGCAAGGATTATATTATCATTTATTTCAAAAACATATTAAAATGAAAACTGCAATTTGTCCAGAAGAAAATTGTGGGAAAAGTTTCTTTAGTCGAAAAGCAATGAGCGAACATTTGAGAACACATAGAGAAAAATCATTTGCTTGCAATCTTTGTTCCTTTTTGGCAAAAACAAAATCACATTTATATGCTCATCTTCGAAATCATAAAAGATCTTATCAATGTGATAAATGTGAAACATCATTTGAAACAAACAATTTACTAAAAAGCCATTTGAAAAATATGAATTGTGAGAAAAAATGAAAATTTTTATTTTTTAAGAATCGAATATAAATAAAATTTTAATTGTTTATAATTCCAAGTGCATAAACTTCTTCATCTGTCATATGATGAACTCTTCTTAAATGTGTTCTTAATCCTTTATCTTCCGTAAATGCCGATGGGCATTTTGTACATTTCCTGTTTTTAATTCCTTTATGATATTTTTGATGTGAACTTAAAAATGCTTTTGAAAAGAAAGCCTTTCCACAAATGTCACAAATGTATCGTTTTCCTTCACCATGAATTAATGCTTGATGTTCAAATAATTTATGCGGCGTTTTAAATTCAATTTTACATTCTGCACATTTATTATCTTTGTGTTGTGCTCCATCAACACTCCATCTTAATTTATCAATTTCTTCTTGACTAACTTGATGTGAATTTCTCAAATGTGAATTGAAAATTTTCCTCTGCACGTAGCCTTTGCCACAAAACTTACAAACAAAATCATGTTGACCACTGTGCTTCTTCATGTGCATTTCATATAAACTCCAAATTTTAAATCTTTTGCTACAACCTGGATGTGTACATTTGTATTTTGTTGTTTTCAAATGCTGCAGCTCCATGTGTTCTTTTAGATAACGCTTATTTGAGAGAATTTTGAAGCAAATTTCACATTGAACTTTTCCTTCTGGAACCGGAACCTAAAATTGTCATATTTTAAAGTTTCATTCATTTTCTTAATTTTTATTTTAAACTTACTTTAACAGCAGGCTGCTGAACAGGTCGCATTGCTTTAATTTTTTCTCTCATATCTTCAACTTCTTCTTCATCAGCATCATGAACGTTTCTTAAATGTCTAATCAATCGATGTGAAACATTAAAAGCTGAATTGCAACCTGATCGAGGACAATGAAAAGTTGTATTATTTCTATGAGTTGCCATGTGAGCAACCAGTTGTGGTCTTCTTGTGTATGACTTTGGACACATTTCACACTGAAATTTTTCGAATTTTGCTTCATAATCGGGATCATTAATATCAGTTTGTTCAACATTTTCATCTTCTTCTGATTCTGGCATATTTATATCAGTCGGTGGTTGACTTTCACTTTCCATTTGCATTTTTCTAATATTCTTCCTTGTTTGCATCACTTCATCTTCATTTGCGCCATGAACTGTCCTCAAATGTCTTATTAGTCGATGTGAAACGTTAAAATGACAATTGCAGCCTTCTCTTGGGCATGAAAAAATCATAAAACTTCGAGTCATTGGCTTAATATCGTAATCAGGATCATTAAAATCACTTTGAGTCTCATCTTCTGACTCAGGCACATCACTTTGGAAACCATCGTAAGTTTCATCATGCATTGAATCATCTGCTGGTTCTTCTGTAAATGTCACGATATTTGGCTCAATTTCTGTCTTCATTATTGTAATTTCTGGGATTTGCTCAACATTTGAAAGAGGACTGGCAAAAACATTTGTAAAATTTTCACATTCATTTTTCGGCAGTTCTGAATCTGATGAACCATAGAGACTGAAAATTTCATGACATCGTTTACGGAAATTATAACAATTGCGAAGTTCTTGCTGGCATTGTTTGCAGATCGTGTAATGTGTTTTTACTAAAATTGATTTTAAATTTAAGCAAAAATCAAAAATTTTCCAAATTCTTATTTACTTTTTAGTCCAGTAACTTCTTGATACATTTTTGAAACTAAAACTGAGTCTTTCATACTAATACTACCAGGCGATTCATCGCAAGCAACACAATTAGTTTGCTTTGACATTTTGTTATTGATTAAAACTTGAAATTGTACTAAGATTTTTATAAATTCATCGAGAATGAAAAATTTTTGTTTTTAGAAAAATTTATAAACAAAAATATCGAGGGGTAGAGAACATGATAGAAAATTGTAAGGTTTTGAAACATTTAAAAAAAAAACGAATACTTTTTTGAAAACTAATGAAAATAGAAAATGATTTTAGTGAAATACAAACTAAAATGTAAGAAAAAATATTTTAGACTTAAATTTTTTATTTTCAACACAAAAATTTAATTGATTACATTTTTATTAAAATCTTAAAATATAGGGTAAAACATCAATTTCTGAGACACTAAATTTTGTATGAAAAAATTTAAAGAAAACCAAAAAGATCAATTTTATTCAATTTAAATACTTTTAATTCAGCTGAATTTCACATTAGTAATTTAATTATGATAAATAAATACATCACTATGAAAAAGAATTTTATTGAAAACGAAAAATCAAATGACATTAGAGCAAAAACTTTAAAAATTCCGGGATTTCGGGACTTCTACTCTGAATAAATTTTTAGTATATCTTATAAAAAGCTAATAAAATTAAATTTTTGAAATAATTTTCATAAGAAAATAAATCTTAAGTCTATATTTAGTTGATTTCAAACTCACATCTTCATTTTTGCATTACATGTAATACAATAACATTTATTAATGTAAAGCAGGAGATTCATGGATAAAAAGCATTAACATTCTTCAGTTTCTTAAAAAGTTAATATACATATTTTGAAATATAAATTTGAATCTTGACATAAATCAATTAAAAAGAACTTTTTTGTCTTCGATATTTTATCGAAGTATGTAAAATTAATATAAAATCTTCAAAGTCGCATTCAGCATATTAATTATTTCTTTTATAACAAAATTTTTTTGTTTATCATTTCTTGATTGTGATTTATCAAGGAAAACAACTCCATCAAAAAAGTCTTTCAAAATAACAAAAAACCAAGGGGTGCAAACTTTATCAAAATATAAAATTTTGATACTTTTCATACAAAAAGAAATTTTTCAATGATTACTCTGTTTTGCTTAACAAGAGTTCTAACCCCTTGCAAAAACTTAAAAAAATTTACTTAAAATTTATATATCAGGAAGTAAACTAAGAAACCGAACACTTTTAATGACTTCATTCAAACTTATCATTTTCAAAAACTAAAAGAGCAATCGAGAAACTGTAAATAGCTGCTTTTTAAAAGCATAGTATTGAGCAGCTTATAAGCTTTATTAAGTTTCAATTGATTTTGGTTAAATACTTTTAATTTGATTTCAAAAATTAGTTCGAAAATTGATTTTTTAGACAAGAAAGTTTACGAGCACTTTTCGCTTTTGCAAAAAATCTCTCTTGCGCTGTAAATTAAGGTTTCAAAACAACTTTTTAAAATCTAATCACAAGTTTCTAAGGAACTTCAATATATTCTGAACTTTTATATAAATTAACTGCTCTCTTCTCATGCTTCAATGGTAAAACTGTAGGTTGATTAAAATATTTTTTACCCAATGCACGTTTTTGAAATTGTTTGATACAATAATTTGTCTTACAATCAAATTTCAATGACAAATTTTCTCTTAAATTATTAAAAATATCAAAAAGCTTTGAAACAATTTTCTCACAATCATTTTCATTTCTTCTGTTATAATCAATTTCTGCTTGTCTTAAATAAGACAAAATCGTAAGTTTTTCTGGAGAAAATTCTGTTTTCAGAAATTTTCTCAATTCTTCTGGTGAATTAATGAAAAATTCTTTGAAAAAATTCTCAATAAATGAAATTTTCTCAATATTTTTAATTTCTTCAAGATGCTCAGCTAAAGATTCTGAATTTTGCATTAAAATATTTTGGATTTCTTTGACATTACAGTGTTTGATATAAATTTCAATAACTTTAGTCATATTATAACGCAATGCAAGAATCAATAAATGATCTTTAAAATTTTGTAGCAAAATTTTTCTCATCAAATCTGAACTTTCATCAAAATATTTTTCCAATTTATTCCAAAAGTGTTCATAATTGTTGATAAATTCTGTAGGAAACTCGTAATAAAGCGAATAATTATGAAAATGAGTTGCAAGTAAAGCAATTTTGAACATTTCACAAGCTTCTTTGCTTTCAAAATGATATAAATTTTCAAAAATTTCATCAATCAACTCAAAACTACGAAAAGAAAAGTTTAAAATTTTTGCTAAATGAGCAGAAAGAATTTTTTCACTCAAATTACTTGATGATAATTTGAAAAGGCGTAATAAATTGTCTTGATTTATTTTCTCATTCTCTTCATAGCTGTGGTTTAAAATTAAGAAATTTTCCTTTAATTTTTCTTGCTCAGAGTTTGGAATCAATTTAAACAAATTTTCACCATAAACTTTTTCAATTTGCTCAATTGCGTCCAAAATTGCCTCAAATTCAGAACAATTTGCGATAAAATAATTCAAAAGTGTTTCATTTTCACCAATTTCAAAAAATTCTTGAATAATTTCTTCATCATTTTTGAAAACTCGAAGTAAATTTAAGAAAAGTTTTGGAAGACTTTGAACTTTCTTTTCTGTTTTAAGAAAAGTTTCTAAAAACTTCATGAAAAAGTTTTCAATATTCTTGTTCGAGAAAAACTTTAAAATTCCTTTTTTTAAATTTTCTGAAAGTTTCATCTCTTCAAAAATCAAATAATCTTCAATAAATCTGAAAACATTTTCATCATCGCAGACACAGATAAAAATTTTTAATCTTAAATTTAATTCTTCTTCAAGAATTTTTTCTTCAATATTAAATATATTTTCAACTAAAAAGTTTGCAACAAAATATTCAGCAAAAGTTCTATGAGCAAAGACTGGATATTCGTAAGAATTGTTCCAATCATCAATGAACAAGAAACCATGACTAGATATTGATTCTGAGTCAAAACTTTCCTTTTTTGAATTCCATTTTTTGATGATTGAAAGTTCGTTAAGGTTCAAAGGTAAAATTTTTTCTCCAGAATCATAGAAAAGTGATTTCAAAGCATAAATTTGATGAACTTGCCATAATGACAAATCTTGAGTTCTTTCATCGTTAAAATTCTCTTTCAAAGCAAGATTTTGATAAAGTTTATATAAATTTACATTTCCTTGATCTACAAAATTTTCTACAATCAATTTTAAAAACAATGGATTGGAAATATCTTTAAAATTATCGAAAATTTCTGAAGTTGACTTAAATAAGTAGTCAGTATAACTTGTGTCAATTTTCAGTCTAATTTTACTGACTTGACTTTCCAAATAATTTTCAATTATCTCTTTAATTTCATTTTTATCAAAAGGAAGAAATCTAAAAACTTTTCCATTCAACTTTTGTGCATTTTGTGGTCTCATTGCAACACAAATTTTGTTTTTACTTTCAAATTGAACATTTTCAATGAATTTTATGAAAACTTCTTGAAAGCTCTTTGGAATTTCATCAAAAGAATCAAATAATAAAATAACTTTGCCTCTTTGAAAGCAATTTTTGAAAATTTCTCTTTCAAATGCATCAGAAATGTTTAAAATCTCAAGTAAAGTTTGGACACAATCCAAATTTGAAAACTTTTCGTAAATTTTCAAGTGATTTTTGAGATCAATGTAAGAAATCCAAGAATTTGTGAATTTTTTCTTTAGTAAAGAAACAGAATTTTTTAAAAATTCAGTCTTTCCGCTACCCAAATGATCAGCAAGAATAATAAAATTTGAAAACTTAAAAATTTCATTCAAATTAAATGAACTTTCTAACGTTGAATTTTTAACTTCACTAGTTTCTGGTAAGACTTTTAAACGACCCATAAAATTTTGTAAAAATAATTTTGAAATTTTACTTGCTATTTCATTTATTCTGTCAGAGTCAAATACATTGTCGTAATGTAACGATAATTTTTGAAATTTCTTTTGTGGAATTGCCAAAGACATAGTTTGACCAATTTTTGAATTTTCTTTAACTTCATTTAATTTTCTTTCAATGTAAAATCTTGATTTACTTTGATATTGACCAATTTTCAAGCAACATTTTTCATCTAAAAGTTTTCGAATTTCTTGAGGTTGTAAAAATTCAAGAATTTCTGAATCTTCAACTATTTGCGATAATTTAATTTTTTTTCCTTGGAAAATAACAAAAGAGTTTAAAATTTTTTCTTTCATTGACTCTGTTAAGTCTGAAAATTTTGCTTCATTTTCAATTTTAGAAAGAATTGAAAGTGTTTCTTCCATCTTTGGCAAAACAACATTATCATAATAATCAAACAAACTTTTGAATGTGCTTTTAATTTTTTCAAGTTTCTTTTTATCATTTTGATAAAACGCAATAATTTGAGGAACTCTGACAATCAATTCTGAAGCACAAACGTTTTCATCAAGCTCACTAATAGCTTTAAAAGTTTCTTCAAATGTGAACTTTTGACATTCTGTAATAATTCGACTAAATTTTTCTTCATTTTCTTTATCAACTTTACCATAAGGTTTATCATTATTATCAAAAGAGAAATTTATCGCAAGCCGATAAAATTCATGACAAATTTGAGATATCAAATTCTTATCTTTGTTATTTGAAGCTTTTGAATCAACTTTCGATTTAATATTCAAAAGAATTTCACCATCGCGTTTATATGTATTACATTTTTCTACGCCATAAACTGGTTTAAAACAGCTTGAACATGTTTCATGGAAATTAACAAGAATTTGAACGTTTGAAACGGCAACAAGCTTCATTATTAAGTTTATTTCTGGTAAAGAATTGAGAAACTCATAAATTGAAAATATTGTCTTTAATTCAACAGAAGAATTTACGAAAGTTCTTGAAATTAGTCTGATCAAGTGAAAATCATAAATTTCAAAGCTTTTTAGATCTTCATGTTGTCCTATTGAACAATTATGTTCTGTTAAAAATTTATAAATTTCATATTTTTTGTTTATTAAAGCTATTGCAGTAGCAGAAACATTCTTAGAATTATAAAAATATCTCAAATTATGATTCTGGCTGAAAAACTTCTTGACTTCTTCGAATTTATCTTCAATTATAAAATCATGAAGATTTTTACTTATCTTTATAAAATCCTTGATTTCTTCTATTCCTTCACTTTCATTGAAATCTTTTGGAAACACAGAATTCGAATTAAGAAGTTTCAGTAAAACCTCATAATTCTTTTTCTCCCAAGCAATGTCAGCTGCAGTATTTCCTTTAACATCTTTTCTGTTTATATCAAATGGAAAATTCAAAAGTTCTTCAAAAACTTTAAATTTATTAAAATAAATTGAACGAGTTAAAAGATTGAATCCATTGATGTCCAAGAAGTTGCAAATTGATGATTCCAATGATGCAAAATTTATGTTAAATCCTAAAAAAATTAAAAATTAGTAAAATTACAACTTGAATATTATTAAATTTTTTACCAAACTTTTCCATTGTTAAGCTTTCAATTAACGTTTCTTTCACGAAATCTTTTAGATCCAACGAACTTCCTTCCGACATGTTCAACACGACAAAGTTCTTCATTTTCTTACTTTTCAGTAAAAAAATTTTTTGATATTCATCCAAAATTGATTCCAATGATAAAAATATCCTGTCTTCATTGTTCACTTCAGGGAGCTTTTCTTCCTCAATGGTTAACTTTTCTTCATTTATTTCAAAAGTTATTGTACTTACATTTCGACTTTTAGTGTTTAAAAATTGCTTAGAAAATAAATTCAAAGCATCACATGCAGATGGACATTTTAAAATTGTTATTGGATACTCAAAAAGTCGAGGATTTATTTGAAACTTTTCATCATTAGCTTTCAAATAATTTAGTTTTACACTTTGATTTAACATTTTTATTTAGGAAATATTCACTTAGTACTTGAAATGTATTATGGCAATCATTTTAATTTCATCATACAAATCAACTGTTTTTTTTAATAATCTTTTGACAAATTTCTTTTTCAGTTAGTGTTAAATATAAAACTGTAATAAAATAACGTATTCACTTTATTTATATGTATAATAATTGCACTATATGGTGAAATCATGACGTCATAACGATGACATACTAAGTTGTGTTATTAAGTCTAAAAAATTTTAAAAGTTGAAACGTGCGTAAAATTTTTTTTACGACTCCTGTTTTCGAAAATTCGGATTTAGTGATCATTTGGTTGCTCATTCATTTGAGTATTTTCATTTGTAAACGATATTGCAAAATTGTGAAATTAATTAATTTACTTTTAAATACGAGTATAAAAGAAAGAAAAAGCAATGCAGAACATTGAACTTACTTCAGTAAGTACAAATTTCAAATGTCATTCTGGAAAAATATTCAAAAACTGAGAATAAAAAATTTCATTGAGAGAAATTTTTTTTCATGAGCAAATATTTTTATAATTAATATTATCTGTCTAGTTTGTTATAAAATCTTTAAACAATTAGTTTAAGAAATTTAATTTCATGATTCTTTTCTTATTATGTATAGCGACATAGTAAATGACTTGTAAAAAAATGTGTATGACTCATCGAAGAAAATATTTCATTTTTGATTATGTGACAACAAAATTTATTTATTTATTTGTATTACAATATTTTTTCAAACACTAACTATAACAAATTTCAACTCAAAAGTTTTTGTTTTGTCCATGTTTGAGAATGGTATTTTAATGAGCCCAAATAAAAATCAAAAAGGAGAGTACAAAAAGTTGCTCTTTGTTGATCTTTTTTGTGTTTGTATGCCAGGATACTACTAATTTAATCTGTTTAATTTAATGCCAAAGTACAAAAAGAGCAATATATGTCTATGACTGATAAAAAACATGAAAAATCCCGAATAATCATTAAAATCATGAAATTTTCACCCCTGGTTTTATTTACAAGGATCAAATTTTCAACTCATTTATTCAACTTTATAAATAAATTTTTAAGAAATTATAAATAAATCTTTTATTTTTATTTACTATTATTTATTTATACTCTCTTCTTATTTATTCTGATAAGAATCAAATTGCACAGCTCACATCCTTGAAAGAGTTTGGCGATGGTCGAGTTGGAAAAGTTTTCTCTGTAGAATATGCAACAGGTGAAACTTGGAGAGCAAATTGCAATATCTGCGGTGTGAATTTCATACTTGCCAGTGAAGTAGTGGAAAGCCATTTAACTTCTACATTGCATCGTCAAAGGAGAATAGAGCAGTGCCCATATCTTGGAACAGAAGGTAATAATAAATTAAGTTCAAGAACAGATGCACTGCGTTTACTTTTCTTTATTTTTTACTTCAGATCGTCCAGCTTATCTTGCATCGATTCCAATACTTGGACCATCAGCTCTTAATGAAATTATGGAAGATAAGAAGACGTTAGGGATGGACTGTGTAGTGGAGTCTTACAGTCCTGAAGGAATGTCATATTTCAATTGCGTTTTATGTGACGAGCATGGCTTATCTATAAATCCAGAACATTTAATGAGCAACGAACACCAAAAGAATTATTTGGTAAGCGTGTTGTATTTTTATTATCCTGTTCACATGGTAAAACAAATCAGTCAAAAGTTTCAAAGTAAGTGTTGTTCTCAAAATCAAAGTGAAAACATAAACTTTATTTTTTCTTAATTCTATATATTAAAAATTTTTATTCCAATAAGCTTTGCACTATTACTTGCACTATACTTAATTTAAAATAAATTTTTACTTTCTTAAAGACTCAAAGACAATGCCTTGGCTGAATAATATGTCTGATCTGTTATACATCATTGGAAGGTTCTGAAAACAGGGTGATAAGCATTCGCAAGTAAATCGTAAACTGAAAGAAGAATATTACAGTCGGGAGAGAATTTCAATTCTTTTTACTATTTACTTCCGAAAAATTTTCCCCTCTTTCGAATTTTACAAATTTGGCATAAGATGAAGCACTAGATGATACAGATGTAGAAAATTTTCAACCTTAAATCTACATAAGATCAAAACGTCAGCATAAAAGACTTCCATATAACATTACAGTCATGTACATACAATAACTTGTCCTTAAAATGACCTAAATTAATGACTTCGAATTTGTATAGATTTCTGATATCTTGAAACTTATCATTAGAAAAATTCGTCGAAAAAATACTCAATAAATATCTTTTAGAAACTATGGGAGTTATAAGTAGGGTTGTGCAAAGTTTATATTCGAATATTTGCCCAACTCTATATAAAATTGTAAAGAAAAAGCACTAAAAGTTTTATAAAAAGAATTCAAAAAATCGTTTTTGCAAGTTGCGACTTTTTGTTCAGTTTCAATGATTCAAACTTTTTAACTGCATCAAACTCAAAATATTTAGATTGTTTATAGAAATTTTATTTTTTTGAGTTCTCACAATTTAATAGGGTTCGGGATTATGCAGATAAGAAGAAAAATTATGATTACGTTTGATTGTCCTTCTTATTTGCATAATACCGGGTTCTACAATTTTTAATAGATAAAAGAAAAGGATTAACTAGGACACTTTTTCAATTAAGTTAACTAAATTAACTAAAATCAGTTGTCTACTTTGGCGAACAGTTTCGTTTTTTCGCAAAAATTAATTTTTTTTGCCATTTGCCAAAGTATCAAACCTTCTGCAGTTGTCTTTAGTTAATTATGGTTAAATTAATTAAATATTGAAGTATTAGAAAAATCGGAAAAACCAGTGAAAGTGAAAATGTTGATAAAGTGAAATGAATGAAGTGATTTTATGGTTATGAAAATAAAGTTCGAAATTAATTTTTCATTAATTTTCTTACTTTATCTTAATACTGGATAATAAATCAATGAATACATGACAAATGAGATGTCTTAAGCATTTCAAAGTTGTCATCTTTGTCAGATGAATGAATTGTTTTTTAATTGTAATTTTTCTTTTTCTTCTTTTTGTTCCTTACAAAGCTAAAATTTTTCTTCGAAATGATGAACGAAGCAATGGGCAACTGCCAACTTGATATGATTTCAATATTTGATTCCAAATTTTACTACCAAGCTGCATTGGAGATTAACTCTGGTCAAAAGAATAGCTACCTCATGTCACATGATGACTTCAACATTTTGCGTCTAGCAATTACAAGAACAGTATTCAATGAACAACGCTGGTCTGAAGAAGTTCGCATACAATTGTCCAACAAATTGAGTGAAATACTTGACTTCCTTGATAAATGCTTCTTGCAATTGAACAGCTTGAGAAAAGTTAATTTGGTATTGAATCAAGAACGCTTGAGAAATTCAAGAATTAAATCAATTGTTAATTGGTTGTCCAAAAAAATAGAAAACGTTTTAGAGAACTCTCATGATCCAATGTATGGTTTTTTGACCAATAAACGCATTAAAAAAGCATACAAAATCATCATAAGAGAATTGAGAGTCGAATTTGAAGATGATGAAGAAGTTAACTATCTGTTGAATGAAATTGAGGATTTAATGAAAGATATTAAGAATTTTAAAGACTATTATCATGAAATTCTATATGAATTAAACGAAAAAAATCAAATTGAGGCATATGGCGACTTGGATTTTCTCATTCAAACTTAATAAACTTAACATAAAAGTAGATAGATTATTGATAATTAGAAATAATTATCTCTAACCAAAACGGTGAGTAAAGCATGTATAGATTCGGGTTGTCAAAGTATCTGAACTTATATACCTGAGTGACCAAAAATACGTTACAACTATCCGTTTACTTGCCATGATATTTAAAATGCATATAAATGAAGAACGTAACGTATTTTTGGATACACGGGTAGATAAGATCTTTAAAAGTTCTATTTTTACAGCCCTGTATATTAATTTTATTGTTTTATAAACAAAGTTACATTTAAAACTATTTTTATTTTTATTAGATCACGACGATTGATGAGAATGCACTGAAA
>JACWBX010001449.1:33741-53127 GCA_014622435.1 Polypedilum pembai
TGAAAGATATTAAGAATTTTAAAGACTATTATCGTGAAATTCTATATGAATTAAACGAAAAAAATCAAATTGAGGCATATGGCGACTTGGATTTTCTCATTCAAATCTACATTAGAGATAATAAACGTAGTTAGTTTATTGATAATTAGAAATAATTATCTTTAACCAAAACGGTGAGTAAAGCATGTATAGATTCGGGTTGTCAAAGTATCTGAACATATATACCTGAGTAACCAAAAATACGTTACAACTATCCGTTTACTTGCCATGATATTTAAAATGCATATAAATGAGAAACGTAACATATTTTTGGATACACGGGTAGTTAAGATCTTTAAAAGTTCTATTTTTACAGCCCTGCATATTAATTTTATTGCTTTATAAACAAAGTTTCATTTAAAATTATTTTTATTTTTATCAGATCACGACGATTGATGAGAATGCACTAAAATGTTCTTTTTTAAATTTAAATCATTATATTTTGTTCTTTTGAATTGCACGGAAAATGAAAGTCCTAATTTTTAAATGTACCCGACAGAATCCGGCGGAATTATGCGTAACAATTCCGCGGAATTCCGCACAATTCTTTTTCTTATCTGTATAATGCCGAACCTTAGAATTTTATGTTACTAAGCAGAATTTTTATTATGATTTTAATTGTAATTAATTTTGAACTTAACCAGTTACCATGTAAAAGCCATTTTAATACCGTTTATTTATTTTATGTTTACAAGAAACACAATTCATTTAAGAAATTAATGTATTATTTAAATTTAAAAATGAACTTAAAGGAAATCGGAGAACAGCTTCGAGTTCAATCAAATAAGTTTTGATATTTGAAATCGGTTAATTAACAAAAAAGCTGAATATTTTTCAAACTAAACATTCAAATATTTGAATTAAGATTTGATAGAAATATCGAAACTTTTTGTTTAAACTCTATGAAGTCCAAAATATGAACATCACTGCTGAAGATTTATGTAAGTCGTTTGTATAAGTTTTTAATAATGAATGCGAATTCATTC
The DNA here is from genome assembly GCA_014622435.1 of Polypedilum pembai. Classification (NCBI taxonomy): domain Eukaryota; kingdom Metazoa; phylum Arthropoda; class Insecta; order Diptera; family Chironomidae; genus Polypedilum; species Polypedilum pembai. The sequence continues at coordinate 34,767 of JACWBX010001449.1, forward strand.
CGATTAATCAAGCTATTCTTAAAACTATTGCGAGTTTTAGCAATCAAACGACACTGCTAATAAAAATGAGGAAACTAAACATGATTACTAACATTTACTAACTATGTCTACTCTGTTTACATTTATTGCTTCCATATCTTGGTGATTCAAGTAGTTTTGTGCTCAATATTATGATTTTTCAATGATTTCTTTTTAATAAATTTCAATTTTAATAAAATGTAAACAAATATTGAAAAAATCCTCGCAAAATTTTCTTAATTCATTTGAAATTTCAATTGCTGAGTTCACCAAAATTAAAAGAAAATTAAACAGAAGTCTTTAAATGCAATCAATTATGTGTTTTAACTGCCTAATTGACTAACTGCCGTCAATAAAATTTTGATTAATCGGATTGTCTTTGCCTTCATAAGTGTAAATGCTCATAAATTTTAAAAACTTTCAATAATGAGCTAATTATTCTTATAATAAAAAACAGCACACATGCTTTATATTATATTATATTGAACATTATAAAATCAAGAGTAGGACACTAAAAATATTTATTATTTACATCACTTTTTTTCACTAAAAAATTTGAGACTTTCTATAAATATATGTTTGTTATGACTATTTGGTTTTACTTAGCAAGAGTTCTTAATGCTTGATAAATTAATTTTATTTTTTAACCAAATTATAAAATTCAAAATTGTTTTTTTTTATTAATGTTTTAGTCTGAATTTAGAACTTACTGCCTAGGTATCTACTTAACTCTTTTTCATATTTTTTTTGTCCTAGGCTTGTCCAAAAAAATTTATAAAACTACTTTTGTTTACATTTTTCAACAATCTTTTACTGAAAATACTTTTTTTTGTGAACAAATTTGTAAATTGGATTTTAGTTTTTAACTTTATATCCACTCATCTTATCATAAAATATTAAAAAATAGTAAATTCGAGACATTTACTTTAAAAATTCACTACAAAATTTATTCTTTTTGCATGGAAGTAATAAGCTCAAAAAATTGTTTGTGGTATGGCATATGAAAAATTTTTCATGCTATTCGCATTTTACTAAGAAGATTGAATGAACTCATAAAGACTTGGAATGGAATATATTATATTCAGAGTAATATTGCAAGAATCGTAAAGACTTAAGAATTTATTTTGAAAGTTCAGAATATAGTATGTTTTTATTACAACTAAATTTTAATCTTTTAATGTTTTTATAGCACAAAATAGTTGCAATTTTGCATTTAATATATTTTATTAATGTAGGTATCAATTTCTTTAGCTTGTTTCTTTTTACTTTCACAACTTTTATAATTTTGAGATAAAAACTTTAAAGTTTTTTGAAATTAGAAATGAATTTTTTGTAAACAGTTAAAACTGTAATATTTGATATGATTTCAATGAATAAAGCAATTTAAAGAAAAAATTTTTATGTTTCGAAATTATCAAAAATATTCTCGAAAATGATGAAATTCTTAAAAATTTTCGTTTGATTTTAAATTAAAGTTTTGATAATTTCAATATTTTTCGTCTTTTTATCAAATTTTAAAACTTTCAGATATTTCAGACAATTTCTAAAAAAATCATCAAGACATTAGGTAATCTTAATTGACTGCTAAAATTTGTATATTTTCCAATTAAAAAGTTAAAAGGTAAGTAAAAGTAAAACTAACTTCATTACTCACATCTTTTCAACATATTTTATCACTAATAAATGGTTTCAATTTCCTTTATATATAATATTTTGCACAATTTTTGAAAAGACACTTTTTATTACTCACTAATCAAAAAGCAAATGAGTCATGTTTTATATTTCACCATCCACATCGTTTAAATATGAATAATAATTTCAGTTTTTGCACAGTGTTGTTATCGTAGACGTCTACGTCTATGTCTACATCTTTTCTACATGTAGACATTGTCTATGTAGTCGAAAAAAAGTTGTCTACGGTCTACAAATTCGTCTAAGTAGACAAAATTCCGGCATAAATCCCTGGTATTCCGGAAAAATAACGGCTAAATAGAAATTCCGAAAACTTTCGTAATTTCCGATGGTACTCAACTACAATCTTTCGAAATAACTTAAACACACAAAAGTACGTTAATATTTTTTTAATTTTTTTAAAAAGCGGCAATTTCAAAGTGCTTCGTGTCTCTCTTCAATGACTAATTTGATTTCGTTTTATTTCTAAATAATGTATTTTGAATATAAATACACAAAAGCAGAATTTAGGATAATAAAATTTTCTCTTTATCTTTTTATTTTCAAAAAGAGGTGTGAAAAAGCGTTTTTCATTCGAAAATTAATTTGAATTTTTAGAAATTCAAACCGCCACTTTTCTTTACCAAATAATAAGCATAAATCTATTCAGACACGTAAACGTAGATATCTACGATAACAACACTGCTTTTGCAAACATTCTGAATATATTTTTTCTAACTCGCGTACTGGCAATGAAAAAGTTGAATTGATTGATAAGTTTTGTTGATTCCTAAAATAATTTTTCAGTAGAAGCTTATTATATGTTAATTTTTCAGAAACAAGCAAATTTTATTGAAACTTTTTGTTATTTATGAGTTTATATAAAAAATTTTCATAAATTTTCTTATAAGTTTGAAAATATTTACTTTTCACATTCATTTGAGTTATGAAAATTGACATTTTGTTTACTAAAGACTTGGTTTGGTAATTATTTAGTTTTTATTTTGACGACTTTTTAATATTCAAATCTTTCATTGAATTTGAAGTAAGAAAACAAAAAATTTGCATGTATATATTGAATAATGATTTGAAATTAAAATATTGGATATTTACTGCTCATTTAGGACAAATTTAAAAGTTTTCCATTTTTTTTCCATTATTAAAGCTTAAAAAGTTTTCTTTTTCTTAGAATAAAACCATACAAATTTCTTCGTTATCAAAATTTTCGTGTTTTGCTAAAAAGTTTTTAGTACACAATTTTATTTCTTTCCCTTTAGCATTTTTATATCTTATCAAACAAAAAAAAATTTTCTCTAGTCAATCAAGTATAAAATCTTAAAATTTTTTCCATAACTCAACAGTTTACTTCCACTTGCCATTCAAAAATGTTCAAATTTCTTACAATTTTTGTAATTTCTTTGGCAGCAGCCAATGCTTTTTGGACAACTTGTACTTCAGGTCCAGGACCAATAAGTGTTACAAGTCCATCATGCAGTGGAAGTTCATGCACTGTTACTCGAGGTGAACAATTGTCAGGAAATGTTGTTTTTGCACCTGCTATAAGCACTCCAGCATTGGATATCAGTATTAGAGCATTCTTCTTTGGTCAAGAACTTGACATTCCAAATTCACCTGGAAATGAAAATGGTAAAAAAGAAGAAAGAGAAACAAGAATTTTTTTATTTTATTAAATTTTATTATTTTCTAAAAGCTTGCACAACATTGACTCCTCCATGTCCAACAACAGCAAATCAACCTCATACTTGGGCAGTTGATCTTCCAATTCCTTCAACTTTACCAGCTATCAATGGACATTTCACATGTAAAGAAATTTAAAATCTTCTCGAAATTTTCATTATTTTTAATATTTTTCTCTTTACAGTCACTTTACTTCATCAAGGAACAATCATCATGTGTGCAAATGTTACAGCTAATTTGTTATAAATAAATCCAAACATTTTTAAAAAATTCAATTAAAATTTTTTTATTTCATTGTTTTCAAGGTCTCTTATTTCTTGAATAGCCAAGATTTATTACTTTGAATTACGTGCTTTGATTTTTAAACACTTTGATAAGATTGCAGTTAAAACGTTTCTGTTGCGTGTGGTCAGAGCGTAGAAACAGAAGAATTAAAAATATTTATTGATATAAAACCATGATGATGATTAGATAATATGAAAGACTTTTAAAAATAAATTTTTTTGATGTGAAAATTGATAAAACTTTAAAAATATCTCGCGTGATATTTGAATTTATATTAACACCTTCTATTGGATTCAATTAAATATTATAATTATGTAAAATACAATGTTTTTCTTTTTATTGTAAGTTAAGGCATTTATTAGAAAAAAACATTTAACCTCCATATATATGAACTCAACAAAATTGTGCCTTTAAGCATAAGTAATTTCATTACAAATCGCCTAGCAAGGCCAACATAAAAAAATGACACAGTTAAAATTGCTTGATTGACCCATTTAATTGTTAAATTCTACACTCTGGCAGAACAATGAATCCTCATGATTAACTATATTTAAAAGCGGTAGTTACCTAATATTTCCCTTCTATCTTATCATAATTAATTGGATTTGCTACTGCTAATTTCACATTCTTATTTTCGCACTTTGCAATTATTTTATTGCTTAGTGATAAAAATATTATTTTTTAGGTGATATGAATTTTGCAACGTTCACGTGTTGCAGAAAAACATCTGTTTACAATGGAAATTTTGTTAGACGTTTCAAAGCTCTAAATTGTAAAAATATCAATTGGAAATTTTCAAAAAATTGTTTCTTTAGCTTTTGGCTCTTAAAATATTAAATAGCTTAAAAGGTATTATATGAAATGCGGCAAAGATATTGTTGGTTCTTTTGTTCTTCTTTTTACAATTTTATTCGAAATAAATTTCATTATGATCTGTTTAAAAATAATTTTACAATTTAAAAAACTTTTTTGATTTTTGTTTTACAATTTTCAAAACTTCATTTCTATTAATTAACATATTCATATATTCGTATTTATTTTATGAACATAAAATTCGTCGAAATTCATTACACCCTGAATCCAAAAATTTGAAAAATAAATTTTTATTGATTTTCCTTCTCTACAATTTTTCCAATGTGCTAAAGTTAATAAAGGAAAATTTTCTTCAAGAACTTTTTTTTTAAGAAAATGTTATTAAATTTAAATTACTTTTTATTTTTGTGTCTGCAATCATCACAAGTTGCAGCAAATATCAAAATATTTCCAAACACAACAGAAATTGAGACATTTTCGAGAGCATTTTCTGAAATAATTTTGGAATATTTTGTGAAACCTCAAATTGAATTTGATCTTATCATTTATGGAAAATCAGGAAGAAAAAAGTTTGGAGATATTTCTAGTAAAGTTCTTTCACAGAGCGATGGTAAATATAAAATCAATGTCATAAAGATACAAAGTGGAGTTTTACTTTTGAATCAGTCAGCGATAATTCTATGTGGTGAAAAATACATTTCAAAATTGAATAATTTTATTCAACTGAACAATGAATTCCCAAAGAAGCTTAAATTTTTTATGTTGACAAAAAATTCAACAATTGAAAATATTCAATTACAACATCCTGTTGTGAGTATCATTCAATTTCTTTACATTCTTCACAATAAAACAAACCAAATTGATCTTATTCAAACAAGATTTTTCGATGAAAATTATTGTTCCAAAATGACATTTAAAAAGATACAGACTTTTGACAGAACAACTTTAAAATGGTCAAAGAAATTAAAAATTAGAGAAAATTTTGAAAACTTTTACAATTGCACAATATTAGTAGATACTCGAAATGCTTTTCCTATGCTAAACTTTAACAATCAGAATCATTCACTTTCATTCAAAATTCTTGAACTGGCTGGAAACAAAAGAAATTTTTCAATAATTTATCAAAAATATAAAACTCGTAAAAATATGAAAAAGAAAAATTTGCCGATTAGAAATTTTTATTTGGAAGCACACGTTTTTTCTTTGACGAGTCCATTTACAAACTATTATACTGAATTTTTTCATCTATCTACGGCTTTTAGCGAAAGATCATATTATTTTGCAATCACTCCAGGTAAGAAAGTTTTTTTCGAAAGTAGAATTGAGTTTATGTCAGAATTTTTAGTGCATTTACCTCTTCATATGCAATGAAACTGAAATTGTTCGCGCTGTCCGTCCGATCGTCTGTACGCCAAAACGTTTTTATGTTAAAATTTTTGTACTAATCCAAATATAGAAGCTGTGCAACAAAAGAGCTTCCAGTGTCAAATATCCCCATGCGGATATGCATACGTTTTTAAGCATATATCGTAAGTTTCGCATTTGTTATATGCGATTCGCATATGTCGTATGTATACAGCATGAGTGCGAATATTTAACATATTCACAAAATGTTATGAAATTCACAAGAATCATATTAAAAATCAATCCGAAACATCGATGTCGATCTTAATGATCCAATGATCATGAAATTTTCAAAACTACATAAGACAGAAATTCTTTCTAATAAAATTTGTCGCCAAATTTTGCATAATTCTTTCGGATTAAGTTTTAGTATATAAAACTGATCTTTAACTGGAAATGCGTCACTGACAGTAAATTTTATGAATTTTTTTTTATATTTAAGGTGAGTTGTACACTTCATATGAGAAAATATTGATGCCATTTGATGAAACAACTTGGTGGTTGCTTGTTGCAACATTTTCATTTGCATTTTCATCAATTTTCGTCATTAGTTTATTACCAAGAAACATTCAAGATATGGTTTATGGTGTTGGGATCAAAATGCCAGCATTTAATGTGCTTGGAACATTTTTTGGAATCGGACAGCTAAAATTACCTGATTCTTTGTTTCCTCGTTTCATTCTGATGATGTTTATTCTTTTTTGTCTTGTGATAAGAACTGCATATCAGGGTGTAATGTTTGATATGATGACAAAAGACATGAGAAAACCAGCAATTAAAAATTTTGAAGATATTTTAAGAGAAAATTATACATTATGGATCTCCAATGTCACAGATTCAGTTAACGTATTTGGAGATGTTTTTAATAAGACTTCAATGTAAGTTTAAAACTGTTCAATATTCTATTTTTGCTATATTAATATTTTTTTCTAGATCAAAGCGACGAATTTATTCAATTGCTAAAGTTCCAAAAATTTTAAGAACTCAGCTTTTTAATCCATCTGCTAAAATAGCTTTTGCTGTTGATGATGAATGTTTGTTTCATTTTCAATTAAAAGTAACTAAACCAATTTTAAAAATTCCTGAAAAATATTTAACAGCACCTGTTGGGTTTGCTCTGCCAAAAAATCATTTTTTATATGACGCAATTGATGAGGTTATTCAATTAACAGTACCAATGGGAATTCCACTATATTGGAAAGGATTTTTTCGATGGTTTAAAGAAAGAAAAATTTCAATATTTAATGATAATGGACCTAAAGTTTTAGGACTAAAAGATCTTGATTTTGGTTTTATCATTTGGTTAATAACCTGTGGATTTGCAATTCTTTGTTTTTTCTGTGAATTGTTTTATTGGCTGAAGATAAATCAAAGAATGAAAATGAAGGAAAAATTGAAAACTAAAAGAGTAAAAATTCATCCAATTAATGATGACAAAGAAGAAACATTAGAAATTAAGGAAAGCACTTTGAAGGTTTTTAAAGTAGTGAAAAAAGATAAATTAAAGCTCAATAAGAAACTGGTCAAATCCTGAGTGAATTTGCAATAAAAACTTTTCATTGTTTTGTGTCATTTAAAAATATTTCTTTATTTCTCAGAACTTCATATTATAATTCTTTCATTACTTTCAAAAGTTTGTAAATCTAAAATGCATGTCAGAAGAAACTATCAAGATTTTATAGCGATACAGTCGAGGTCAGCAATTAATCTTCATCCATTGCAACCAAGCTCTTCTTCTTTTTCTTTTTTTTCTTCTTCTCTTCACCATTTGTCTCTTCTTCTTGTGATGCATTGAGTTGCGAGTCATCATTCAAAGTATCGTCAGCAGTTGCAGTTCCATTCTTTTTTTTCTTCTTTTTCGGAGGTTCTTCTACAACAGCAATATCTTCCTCTTGTGAGACATTAACTTCAGCATCATTTCCATTTTGTTTTGATTTCTTCTTCTTTTTCTTCGAGACTTCTTCCTCAACAATAGCTGAAGTTTCCATTAAACTCTCATCAGGCGCACTTGCACCATTTTCTGATTTACGCTTCTTGTCCTTCTTTTTCTTTTTCTTCTTACCCTCTTCTAATGCTTGAATTCCTGCTACTTGAATGGCTTCTTTCATAACATCCAAATTCTTTCGTGGAGCATCACCAGATTCGTAGAATTTCAAACGATCTTCAACTTGTTGCTTAAGATAGTCTCCAAAAACATGTGTTGGTGTTTCTATTATCAAATAATAATAATTATTTACAAAAAGATAATCTTTAAATGATTTTGAATAAAATTACCAGTGAAGCAATCAATTCTTGAAGCGACAGAACACTTATTTGCTAAGAATCTTGAAATTCGTCCTTTATTTTTTGATCCAGCTTTAGCAATAAATGAAGAATGGAAAAGTAAACCATATTTCGGTGTATTACTGCGAGTTTTCAATGCACGAAACAGTGCTTTTTCAGCACCAAGAATTTGAACCGTTGAGGCTGGATATTTTGCCAAACTATTAATTTAAATTAAAATTAGTAAAAGAGTTGTATTAGTAAATAAAATAAAATATTAACTTACTTTGTTAAACTGCCTGCTTTTGAAATTAAACGAGCTCCAACTTGATCGCCAATAAGTGACTGAAGATTAGGTGCAACTTGATTCATTTTTGAATGAAGATATTCTGAAAGTTGTTTACGATATTCTGATAAATTGACAACACGTTTAGCAAACATTTCAATGTTCATTAAGTCAATTTCAGAAATGTCCATTCCCATTGACATTTTTGATGCTTCGACGATTGAAGCTGCTTTACCCGAGTCCATTAAAATTTCTTCCAGTTCTGGAATGCTCTCATCTGTTAAACTGCTGCGATCTTTGATGAATTGAGCGACTTTTGCATACATATAGTTATCAGGAACAATTTTGACCAACTCTGGGAAGTGATAAGAATACCATTCTCGAATACGCATAGAAAATGTGTTAATGTCTTTGTCCAATTGATCAAGTAATGCTATTGACTGAATAATCATGTTATCAGCTCTGTTTACATTGAATTTGACTTTCGCTCTTGAATAGCTATGACCAAGACCAAGCTGAGCAATAGCAGCGCTCTTTGGTGTAAATCCTTTCACCAAGTTCGGAAAATGCATACGAATACCTCGTAAGATTTCTGGCACAGCACCAATGTGCGAACATTGAATACTTAAAGCTTCAGCAATAGCAGCACCCAATTTTGCATCAGCAACACCCAATGTCAACTTTTTCTTTTTTGATGGTAATGCACTATCAAGGAAGACTGTCAAATCTTCGGTAACAATTCCTTCTGATACAGCATTGACATTTTCTAATGCCGCTACGGCTGTCTTGAATGGTGAAAATCCTACTAAACTGACAATTGATTGAAATCTTGATACATCCGAGTGTGATTCTTGAACTTGTGGTATTAGCATTCCAACATCTTCAAACTCTTTCACTTTGAATAATGCATATCCAGAAGCATGCTCGTATAAAGCATACAAAGCCTAAAATTTTGATACAGAGAAGAAACAAAATTACCATGTGGTTTTCTTTCAAAATATTTTGTTGAAATTTTTCTTAAAAATTAGCTACGAATTCGCCATTTTTTCATGCATTAAATAATGTTTACCATTTAAAGTTTTGATTATTTCACTTTTATTCACAAATTAACTCTTTCTTTTTGAACTATTTATGAAAATTATTATTTCTTCCCCGCATCAAGTTTACAATTTTGACGAAATTTACTGTATCAAAAAAAACAAAACATTTTCAAAAGAATTATGACAGTTATAAACAAATAATTTTCATAAAAATTATAACCTGTTTAAAATTTATTGAAAAGCTATCTATTTGATTGAAAGTTAATTAAACAAAAAATAAATTCTAAATCAAAGAAAATATAAGCTATATCAAGCTATTCCTATAATAAGAATTCTCGATTTTTCTAGATATAAGATAAGTGTGAAATCCCTGATCAGTTTATTTTCAGTAGTGTATAGAAAAGATAGAAAGTTGAACAAGTGACAGAGGAGAGAAAAAAAATATTTATATGGCAACAACAGAAGAAAAGAAGCAAGAAAGTGTTATTCTTAAAGAACCATTGCGTGTGATTGAAGTGCCCGAGAAAAAGATCATTGCAGTTGAGCAAGAGCACTCACAGGTAAAAGTTGCAAATAGTGGTAGTGAGAAAGATACCGAAGAGCAGAAAAAAGATATGGAAATTTCAATGGAAACGGATGATGTTATACCTCCAAATAATCAAACGTAAGTTATAATTAATTATTTATTATCTAGTTGTTGATTGTCTGTGATAAAGTGACTCAAATTCTATTTATTGACATAATACCATGCGTTCGTTTATATTGATTTTCCTCTTCCAATTCATTGAGTTTCGTGAGAGCCCCAAATTTTTCTCCTTGTCACCGATTCTAATTGGGTCATTTTGGCCGCCGAACTGTGATGAATGAATTAATGTATACATTGTATATTTCGTGCTAGCTCTCTTTTAATTAATCCGCTCAAAGGCATGCAAGTTCTTAGTTGAATTAGATTCATCATTTTGTTTCGCCTTTTATTATATGCATGAACCGTTATATTTTAATTTTTCCATTCTCTCTCTATAAATTCAAGATCAGTGAATCATACATGAGACATGGTTAAACTTGAAGTGAACATTTTTTAGAGGCTTGCAGATGGCAAAAAAGTTAATGTGTAGGCGATTCAGGAAAAAAGGTTAAGAAATTGACTCGAGCAATTTCATACTGTTTTAAAAATCGTCTAATGCGAATGCCCGTAACAGTCATTAAGTTACATTGATGACACTTGTTTATAGTGGGTGCACATTAGCAACAATAGTCTCTAATTAAGAGTTCAATAACAGTACAAAGTTTTTTCTGATTTTATCCATAACCAAGAAATACCTAAATTTATGAGCGAACTCTCTCCTCCTCCTCCCTTTTCATTTTTTGTTGTCGTTTATTTCACACACAAGATATTTAAATTTTTAATTCACTTTATTAAAATTCTCTTACATTACTTCTTATTTTATACAAACTGTTTTTATCATTCGGAGTAGTAGGATATAATAGGATGAAAATCAAACAACTTAATAACTATGTAAAAATTCATAAAGTGTACACACTATAACTTAACTAACTATAATCATGCTTCCATATTAACAAAAAAAGAAGTAACAACTGAGTTCAAGTCATTTTTCAATAATATAACAAAAATCAATTATAGAGTAATAGTTATGACAACAAAATAGACTCAGAAATGAACTTTCTCTATGGAAACGATAAATTGCTCTTATTCTATTTAAATTTTTGTTAGTTCCTATTTTTTGACTTTCAAAGTGTTCTATATTTCTTATTATTAAGAAATTGCTATAGTTTTTGTCTTAATATAAAAGCAAAAGCTTAAGAAGAAGCCTTTAAAATGATGATTTTCTCAGATGTGAATAGGTACGTGGGCAAGCAATTCTTCACGACTATCAAAATCGTCACCACAAATCTCACAACTATGAGTATCAATCAGAATTTCCTCTTCCTTTATAATTATTTGCTCAACTTCTTCTATTTCTGATTGTTGTCCATTTTCTTCTATTCCTTGTTTATAATTCATTCCATTAATATTTGTAGCGTTTGAATAAGTCGTGCGACGATTTCTTCGCGTATTTGGTGTGTCAATCAAAGGTTCCTCTTCTTCATCAATAGTAATGCTAGTTTTGATAGGTGATCTTAAAATGTCTTGCAAGTCATTTACCAAATCAATGGTAAACTTTTCCGATAACTTACGTTCGCGTTTCAATAATGTATGAAGTACATCTTCATTCGGATCATCTTCATTTGAGCAAGTTTCACTTCCATTGGAGTCATTGTCCTCATCATCATCTCTTCTTCTTCTTCTTCTTCCTTTGGCGTTGATTGCTTCATTATTTTATTTTGCATTGTTAAATGTCGTGATGTTGTGGTTTCGATTTGATTACGATTAAGCACTTGTTTCTGTATCATTGTTCTTGTCTTCCGCCTTCCATCAAATACCGGCACACGAGTCTTTTCGGTAAAGATCATTTTTGGTCTAGACGCTGTTCCTTTATTGCTTGATAACTTTTTATCCTCTGTTTTCTTTTCTCGTGCAGTTGCAAAAATTTCCTCCGGTAAACTGAATTCCTCAATTTCATTGGGTGGCTGATATAGAGCAGCTGTCGATGTCAATAACCCTTTTTTGCCAGTTGTTTTTTCTTTCTCGACAGGTTCTTGCTTAATAGATTTCATAGGTATTCGTTGATATTTACTTTCTGTTGCAGCTGAAGATGATTCTTCATCATTTAATTTCCTACGTCTCTTGTATTTTCTCGGCCCTGTCGGTTGAACACGTTTTGCTGCTGTACTTTTATCACTATGTTCAATTAAATGTTGAATTAAATCCATTGAAGCAGCAAATAGATTTCCACATAGTGAGCAATAGTAAGGTGTTAATGTTGTTCCGTGTTGAGGATCTGGAGCTGAATGATGTGACCTTATATGTTCTCTTAGAACCACACGCTGATTAAAGGCACGCGGACAAACGAGACAGCAATATGGTTTTTCACCTAAAATTGAATAAATCGAGTTGATATTAGTTAATTGTATAATTATATTGTTTAAAGTTAAAATGTTATTCAATTCAGAAACCTGTATGGATTCTTTCATGTTTTCGTAAAGTTCCACCATCAGCAAAAGCTTTCCAACAGAATCGGCATTGATATGGTCTTTCACCAGTATGTATTCTGAAAATATTACAATAAAAATTATAAATTCATAAAGGTTTAGAATAATGTAAATTACCGTATATGTATTTGTTGTGAACTACGTGAACCAAAAGATTTTCCACATTCAGTACAAGGAAATTGATTTGATTTTGTGTGTGAGTGACGGTGATTCATTAGTTGACGTCCATCAGGAAATTCTTCATTACAAATTTCGCAAACGACACTTTTATTTCGATGTGATGCAATATGACGCTTAAGTCGAGCTTTATTGTGAAATGTTTTACCACACAGCGAGCATGAGTAGTTTTTCTCGCGCGAATGCTCCCAAGAATGTTTAATCAAAGACCGTTGATCGCGACACTGCTTCCCACACAATTTACACGAAGACTCAGTCATTTCATTTCGATGATTGTCCATAAGATGCATTTTGATTTTATTTTCCTCGAAAAATGTTTCACCGCATAAAAGACATTTGAATGGTTGAAAGCGAGCATGAATTTCAGCATGAGCCAATAAATCTAATGCTTCTGTAAAACTCTCACCACACACATTACATCCTAAACTAGCATCACCAGATGTCTTTGATTTCACTTTACCACTACCTTCACCGCTACTCTCTTCAAAATCAGATAATGTTTCAGATTTAATGAAATGAGTTTTAATATGACGTTTTAAACTATCAGCATTTTTAAATGTCATATCACATTTATCACAAATGTGCCCAGCATCTTCCTCATAGTCGTCATCATCGTCAATCTCATCAGTATTTTTGTCGGGTTCATATTCAGAATTGCTGTCTTCAAAGTCCATTATTTGAGACCGACTTGGTACTTTTCCACTTGTTGTTTTGCCACCAGATTTACGAATTCGTGATGAATAGTCGTGTCTCAGTTCTAAATGTTCTTCTAATGAAGTACTATCAAAGAAAGAATCACCACACACTTCACAATCAAATGTTTGCTCCTGTTCACCTTGATGAACATGTTTTGTATGTGATTCTAATGCTTTTTGTCGAGTAAAGGCTACACCACAACGTTGACATACAAATGGTTTACGAGCATCGAGAATGGGAAATCTTTCTACATACTCGGAAGACTCTGATTTTGGTATTGTCTTATTTGCACTTGATTTATCGACTGTGATGTTTATATCTGGTAATGATTTATCTTTTGAAAGTCTCTCAAAACTTTTCTTCGTTATTGTCGGTGCTTTTGACTTTTTTGCTATGACTTTCTTAGCAGTTCCTTTTGTACTATTTTTGGTGCTAGAGACTTTACTTGATGGCATTGGTTTGATTGGTTTTGAGTAATGATTATAATCAAAATCATCTTCTTCTTGAAGTGTATCATATGAATCATTTAGGAAAGAGAGATCATCAAAGCTTTTTGATGAAGAAGGCTTTTTCTTGCCTCCACTATTACTTGGACCGGGCAATTGCTCATCTTCTATATTGTAAGCATGTATTTTAAGATGATTAATTAAATCACATTTCCGTACATATCGTGAACCACATAAATTGCACATATGAGGACGAACATTTTGATGCGCAATCATGTGATTTTGTAAATTGGCTTTTTTACGAAATCGTCGACTACAGAAATCACAGGGATAAGGTCGTTGAGTGGTATATTCATCTTGATCAGTCTGTAATGGCACAATGTCTTCTTCTTGATAACTTTCACTAGTAACTATTTGCTCCATTGCAACTGGTACCATATCTTCGCCTTGTGATTGAATCCAATCTTCTTCAGTTATGACTTCTGCTGTATATTCTTCTTGTGCATCTTGATCTCCAATAATTTTACTCTCTGCCTCTTCTACTCTTTGTTCAATTAAATGACTCATTCCTACTCCTATTTGGGCACTTTTACTTATAATCCCATCATCTGTGAGGTATATTAAATTAGATTCCGGATGATCATATTTTTCATGCATTATCTCTTCATCAATATAATAAGCGTCATCTTCATTTGAATTGTCATCCAATATGTTTACTTCTTCATATCCTTCTACTCCTTGCTCTTCAATTAAGTCACTTAAATTATCAATTTCTGCATCGTTTTCTATGATATCATCATAATTTGGTTCTTCATGCTGTTGATCAGCCCAAAGAAAATCGTGATCATCCATCTCGTTTAATGTTTTCTTATTTGCTTTTTTCTCTCTATGTGTTGTTATACAATTTTTATTTATCTGAAAATGCAAGAGAAAAAATGAATGATTGTATGAAATCTTAATCGAAAAATTGTATCAGAATGTCTGTCAACTTTCTTTCAACATATTTTCTTATCATTTACACTTTCAAAATGATTTTTTCTCTATGAAAAATTCCTATAACTTGCCGCACATTTGTCTTCTCTCATTCGTTTCATCATGGCGGCGCTTAAATTGCCAAGTGCGGAAAATTCAACCTCGTCTTTGTATTTACAAGAAACACTCGGCACACGCTTTTTTAATTTTTATTGATTCTTTGTTGCATAAAGTTATTGCAAATTATTTTGAAATTGATTATAAAGTTGTCATAATGACGAGTAGAGAGATGACAAAAAACGATAGACAAAATTTAATGCAAACATTTCAGAATGACACTTACAAATTTTAAATTTTCACCATGTTTGACAAAATCACATCGAAATTATCTTCTAGCACGTTTCCACTTAGGCACTCTAATGTTTCTTTATGTTTAATTGCTTGCATAAGTGCTATTACTATTATTAAAGATATTTATCTGTATCAAACAGTTTTAAATTTCACGAAAAATGCAAATAAATTTAACTTTTTTAAAATTCTTCAAATCTGAATGAATGAAATTGAGAACTCTCAACTTTTAAATGTTTCGTGACCGTTACAATAAAATTTTAAAAGTTGTTAACCCCTCACTCACACATAAACGCACATCAAGTTTTCCTCGTCTTTCTATACTGCCTAACATTTAAACAATTTCAACCTTTAATTTACTCATTTCATTAACAAAACAACATCAAAATGATTGAGAATCAAACGTAAGACAATAATAACTTGATAATAATCCTCCCACATCAAAATCAAATGTGAAAATAGTGTCAGAAAAAAATTCGCTAATCTATTTTTATTTCATCATTTACAGAATAGCAGAAGAACGCAAAAATAGTGGAAATGCTGAGTACAAAGCTCAAAATTATCATGCTGCATTCAAATTCTATTCGGATGCAGTAGGCTTGTGTCCAGACAATCCATCGTATCTTGGCAACAGAGCTGCTTGTTTGATGATGCTTGGAAACTACAAAGATGCACTTAATGATGCAAAGAAGAGCATTCAGCTGGATTCAAAATTCGAAAAAGGATACATAAGAGCTGCCAAATGCTGTCTTTTGCTTGGTGATTTGGTGCAAGCTGAACAAACAATCAAAAAGTTTCTCGAAATCGACGCTCACAATACCGCACTTAAAACTGAAATACAAAACCTTAAACAACTCAGGACATTAGAGGAGAAAGCAAATCAGTGCTATGAAAAGCAGGATTACAGAACATGTCTCTTCCATATTGATTCTGCATTGAAAATAGCTCAGGCATGTCAACGATATAAATTATTAAAAGCCGAATGTTTAGCGTTGTTGGGTAGAATGGATGAAGCGAATGATATTGCAATTGGAATCATGAAAATCGATTCATCAAATTGTGATGCAATATATGTGCGCGGATTAACACTTTATTATACTGATAATTTAGAAAAAGGAATAATGCATTTTGAACGCACACTAGTTCTTGACCCAGATCATCGCAAGGCTAAAATTATGCGTACTAAATCAAAAAATCTAAAAGATCGCAAAGAAGAGGGCAATGAATGCTTCAAAACTGGCAAATATCGAGAAGCGCTTGCCATTTACACCGAAGCTTTGAATATTGATCCGCTAAACAAAGAAATTAACAGTAAATTATACTACAATCGTGCTCTTGTCAACACAAAGGTATGTTGTCTTATCAAATTGCAAAAAAATAATTTTATTAATCTTTCATTATTTTCAGCTTGGGAACTTAAATGACGCAGTTCGTGATTGTACTGAAGCATATAAACTTAACGACAAATATGTTAAAGCCATTGTAAAACGTGCTCGATGCTATTATGAATTGGAAAATTACGAAGAAGCTGTCAAAGATTATGAGACAGCTCTCAAACTCGACAAATCTATCGAGATTAAGAATGCACTAAAGGATGCAAAATTACAATTAAAAAAATCAAAACGTAAAGATTATTATAAAATTCTTGGTGTTGCCAAATCCGCGACTGAAGATGAAATCAAAAAAGCTTATAGAAGTAAGTTAGATAAGAGATAAATTTATAGTGCAAAACAATATAAATAATATTTATTTTAATTTAGAACGCGCTCTCATTCATCATCCCGATCGACATGCTAACGCGACTGATGAGGAAAAGAAAGATCAAGAGAAAAAGTTCAAGGAAGTTGGCGAGGCATATACAATATTATCAGATCCAGCAAAGAGAAGTCGCTATGATAATGGACATGACCTTGATGAAATGGATATGCCTGGTAAAATAACAAATTCAAATTCATTTTATATCGATTTTTTGCTAATTTTATTTTCGCAATTATTCTCATTTCAGAATTTGATCCAAATCAAATGTTCCGACAATTCTTTAGTTTCTCCTCTGCTGATTCTGGTGGTTTTGGTGGTAATTCATTTAGCTTCCATTTTGGTTAAAGTGCAAAAAAAGAATGATAAAAAAAATTCACTTTTGGTTTATTTAATTTACATAAACACATACTTTTTGATAAAATATATTAGAATGCCGCAAGCCAAACATTTGTATGTCTTAGAGAATTATGGGAATATAATGAATGAAATGTTTGCGGTTTGTGATGGAAGAGTTAATTGACTTTGTCTTTTTTTAATAATAACAAATTCAATTACATTAATTTTAAAAATTTTTAAGTTCTGAATTTCAAATTTTATTGTCAATTTCATTTTTTAAGTTTAAATGAAAATTCATTGATATTGGAAATTTTGTAACTTTTTAGAATTAAATCAAAATTACATGCATAATTACGTAATTACCATTCTACCTATCTACATAGATTTTCAGTAAATAAAATAAGAATAAAAAGTTTAATAAAATTTAAAAGAAAATCCTAGTGAACTCAATAAATTTCGAGAAATTCAAAATAAAATTTCATCTTTTGAGACTTTTAATCTCTCTTTTTCAGATTTTATAAATTTAGTCTCTTGGGTGTATCAAAGAGAAAAACGACAGTTGAATTTTTTAAACTTTAAATTTAAAAAACGCAACGCTTTAAAAATTTTTTCAAAAATTTTCTGAACGTTAAATATAGAAAATGGTTATAGCTTCAAATAAATCAAAAACATTTTTTCGATGATAATTTATTTCTTTTAATGCTCTTAGGTGAAAACTCAATTGAAATAAAACAAATTTTAATTGTAAATTATTTTTATTCAAGCAATTAAGCCATATTCTGTTTATTTAAAGGATCAGGATTGTAAAAGTAGTCGCCTACTTGTACAATCCTTTTAAAGAATAATTAAGATAATGCAGAGTCCGAAATTGTTTGCGATTAACTAAAGTTGCAACTAAATTTTATTCGATTAAAATTTTCAACCAAAAATCAACTAAAATTTAGTTGACTAATATTTTATTTTTAGTCAACTAAATATTGGTTGTTTTTTGGTTGAAAATTTTAGTCAACTAAATTTTGGTTAAATTGAGTTATTTGCAA
>JACWBX010001450.1:0-17119 GCA_014622435.1 Polypedilum pembai
TGTCACTGATTGCATTACTCGGGTAATTACGAAACAAAATTTCCATATTGAAAATTGTAAACAAAAATTTTTTCATCGCTTACTAAGATTTTTTCGTCGTCGCGTTTTTTTCGCATCTTTTATTTGAATTTGACTTGACCGTTATTTTTAGATCAGTATATTTTGTTAAAAACGAAATTAAAAGAATAAGTCGATTAATGCATTAATACATTCGACACACTTTCATAAATTGAATTCTATTATTGAAAATAAAAACAAAACAACGATGTTTTAAATCGCAAAATTAGCAATTTGAAAATTTTCTTTCATTTTAATCCTAATATTTTAAATTTAAAAACCATGGAAGATATCCTCAATATGAATTTGAAAACCTGAATCGCATAAGAAGACTATGGATTATATTTATGGATACTAAGTAATTATTTTTATTGATTATTTGTTTAAAACAATTTATTTTAAATAAAGCTTCTGATTAGAAACGTTTCTGTTAATTTTTTCGATTTGTTAATAAACACTGATCTGTGGCGACAAAAATGCGCTTAAGTACTCCGATCTGTGGTCGTGTACTTTCTATATCTTTTGACATCTGACGATTACATGGAGTAAATAATATGCACATATTTGGTATCAAAATGTGCGTAAAATCAATATCTATCATTTAAAAGCGATTTCAGTTCAATTGGTTATGATTTGATTGAGTTACAATCGTTTAAGTGAAATACAAAAAATTATTAGATCGTTATACATAAATGGCTGTATCTCGGAGTTGGAAAAGTAAAATTTCTTAATTTTTTCGGCATTTACACTTACAAACTGTGCTTTTTAAGAAAAAAGAATAAAATAATTTCTGAATACATTTTAAAATTTTGTCCCATAGAGCTGTGTAGTTATAATGAAGACCTTTTTTGTACATTCTTTGTTTTGCACTACATGTTGATATATTAATTTAATGTGTGAGAAGGAGATGGAAACGTTATGTGAAATATTTAACTGTGCATGCAATTGAGAGAGAGGATGAGAAACGATAATTAGCTGAAGTGTGAAGTAGATGAGGTGCAATTTTTATGGCTTCAGTAGAAGTGACATGAGAATAGAAAGATAATTTATAGAACTTAAAGGAGGAGGAAGTAAAGAACGTTTTAAAAACAGAGAGAGATTAATCATTTCTTACAGTTCGTGATGATTTTATTCTTGTAGGAATCGCTCTTGAATGATTTTTACCAGTAAGTGTTTTATAACTCTGAATATTTTAATTTCTTGTTTTAAAAACTTTAGTATTCACTTTATATTATCATTTATAACTAAAAATATCTATATAATAACTTACCAAAGTGAAAAGTTAAACTAATTCGTCATATCTTACAAATTCTTAAAATTATCGAACTTTTCTTCAAAAACTTTTAAATTAGGAAAGGAAGTGATAGTTTTTCACTTTTATCTGCTTTTTTGAATCTTATACTTCTATTTAATAAAACTACAATTTCTACAATTTATTGTTTACATTTCAAAAATTTTGAACTTTAAGATCAAAACCAGGATCAAAATATTGAAATTTGAATCAAATAATTCTTTTATCGTTATTTTGGAAAATTCATTCCAAACCACAGTTTTTGCATATTAAACATTTTTCATTAAGGAAACCACAAAATATTTTTACACTCCAAAAACTTCTCACTGGTGTTGAATTTTGTGTTAAAAAAATTAAAATTCTTTTCTTTCTCACATTCTTTAGTCTTTATGATGAGTATGAGTTTAAAAAAATGCTAAATAGCTACAAAAAGATCGTAAAGAGGAAATAAAGAAGTATGTAGGAGCCTCATTATAAATTCATAATAAAACCACACGGCAGCGATGAAATTTAAACTAATTTCTAATGCAAAAGAAGCTAATAATAATGATGAAGATCAGAAGCAACTGGCTAATAATTAATAAGACATTTGTTGAGAGTATAAAAAATGCTAAACAGCAGGTTGTAACATTTATAACAATGGTCAATTAGAATTATAATAATGAACCATTGTACATGATTTGACTACTCTTAAACAAGTCATTGAACTCAATTTTTACTTACAAGAAATTACTCAAAAAAAATTGAAAGTTTTTAAAAATTCTATTTTTGGTCATAAATGAGTCACATGCACTTTTGGTTAATTTATGCAAAATGATCCCACGACTCGTTTGATAGCACGTTTGTCACGCTTTGCTTCACATTAAATTCCCATGTTTGTCTTTTCATTAAAAAGTCATTCAGAAACAAAGAGCAGAAAGCCGTAAGAGATTTATTCAGATTTTTTTTGTCCCAACTGTAGCTTTTAAAAAATTCATTCTAATTAATGCCATTGAGGGAATAAAATATTTTTGACCTATGTTTGTGGACAGTGGAATTAAAATGACAAAAAGAACACGTTCCGTTAATTAATCCGACTATTATTTTTGGTAAAGAATTTGCATATAAAATAATGGAATGAAAAGTTCAACTTTTGTTTTCACTTTCATTATGTTTTAATCTCTTTATTACTAATCTGACATGTGTGTGGCTTTGAAAGTTTAAAAATGCAGCAGCAGCGGAGAGTAGTTTTGTAATTAAACAGTCAGAATTCTATTTTGAAAACATTTTCATTATGTAATTTTTCTTTCTCTCTCACTCTTTTTTGAATAATAAATTAATTAGTTGCATGCTGATGCTGCTGCTGCTGTTGAAATATCTTCATTATAATGAAATTGATGTTAGAATTTCTTTGTTTCTTGGGATGGAAACTTAATAAACTTTAAATAACAAAAGAATTCTTTTTCTCAATTTTAAATTACTAATTTTGTAGCAAATAAAGCAAATTTTGAATGATATTTGATATTTATCATCATACAATTTAAAAAATAAACAAATCAATTTACAGAACAAACAATTTTTAAATCCTTTTTATTTCTTTCACCAATAGCGAACAATAAACTCAGGTAAAATCCAAAAAAAACCTCATTCCCTTGACAATAAACTTCAGCATTCGTTCTAAATCTAAAAACCTTTCTTTCAGTTTTTTTATACCACCAATAATGATAACAATAAAATTGTTCCATACGTTGTCTCCCACAGAGTGAGAAACTTCTCATAATTTAACAGCGCACACTCATCATACTCATATGTGAGTATCTTTATTACAAGATTTAAAAAAAGGCTTATTACTGTGATGAAGACGATCGTAAAAGAAATGAGAAATTGGGATTAAAGTATTTTTATGGATTCAACTTGAGAATTTTTTTTAGTTTTTGTTTTATGTTTTCAGAAGAATTGAGAGCAGTAAACTGTGAAGAGATTGAAATATGAGATGAATAAATATTTTGTGTAAATTTCTTGCAAGTTTTTCTTTATAAAAGATTTCAATCGATTTCAGCCAAGATTTATTTAAAAATTTAATTTCAGACAAGCCAATAAATAAATGACATTGAGACATAGATCTTTCAAACTTAACTACTTAAAAAGAAATCTTTTGAAATATTTTTCATGAATCATGCAACAAAAGACGATGATAATGAAATCACGCGGCATACAGGAAAGAATGACTGTTGCTGCAGTCTTTTTTTAATCCTTCAATTAAGCACCTGTTTTACGAATTAACATAGTCACGACATGAAATTAATTTCAATCATATGTGAGAATGCACATTTATATGTTATTGAAAAGATGATGAAGAAGGAGAATAATATTGATTTAATTTCATAAGAAAAAGACGCTTGAAATATGTCACGTTTGGTTATTGATAGAATGTCATTTGTTTGACGAAAGGAGAAATTCCAATGAAGATTAATGAATGAATGAATATTTTTAACTTGACTTCAATTGAAATTATTTTTGATTTGATTTTTCCATGTTTGGATGAAAATTGAAATTGTTGCTTTGATTTGTATCATGTTGCAGTTTCAATTCCATATATTGACAATAAAGCAGCAGCACTCTCCTTTCCTTGGCGCCAATATCAAATTATGTATAAGTTTTTTTTACTCACTTGCCATAAATGAGAGCACTACAAGAGATTATAATTAATATGAGTATTGGAATTCGATTGAGGTGATTGATTAACATTATTATCTAATTCGTTCGTTTGGTTATTTTTAATTTAATTGGAACACACATTGCAAGAGAGAATTTTTTTTGTATTTATTTGAAGGACTTGGCTGATTTATTTTATCTGCTCGTTTATATCTGACATTTTTAACTTATTTAATTGGCAATCAAATGAGTGAGAAAAACACTTGATGTTAATTTATGTTGATTGTTTCTTGAAATGTTTATGAAATAATTAAAAAGAAAGATTTAAATGTGTCTAAATTCATTTTTTCTTCGCAATGTATTGGATGTTTTGTTTACGAGTTAAAGTTTTTGTTTATTTATTTAAGAACTTTGATTTTATTTGATGTTTTATATTTTATCTTAATGAATATGGTTCAGGAATATACAGATATGAAAAACTTCTTAACTTCTAAACAAAATCTTCTTAAAGTTCAAAAAAATTCAATCAAGTTTCTAACTTTTATTTGCTCAAATTCATCAAGATTTTTCATAAATAACAAACTAAACTGAAAACACTTTTACAACATTAAATAAATTTATTTTCTACAAGTCAACGCTATTTTCACTGCATGTATTCTAATCGATCAAGATAGATCTTAGTCTCATACAAGCAACAAGCGACATTTCAACTGCTTGTACTTTTCCATTAACTCTACTTGTGATATATTTATTTTCCATCGCAACTGACATCGATGGCAATTGAGAAATGGTAAAAATATTTTGACATCAAAGTCATTAATTGTGAATTTGCCTCTTAGGCAAAATTGGCTTTCTTATTGACATTTCGTTTCTCTTTCACTTACTTCCTCACTTTATTCAAACACACTTGACTCATTCTTTCATAAATAATAAAAATTTTCAAAACAATGCATTGTTGAGCACGCATTTTTCTGAGTCGTGACATACAAAAAAAGAGTTAAAAAGCTATTTGAGAATTAGACAAGACCGAACAATTGACTTTGACCTAAATATATTCAACAAGTGAAAGAGAAAAGTTGACAAAGAATGTTCATTTTTTAGTTCGCAGCTTCCTTCTGAATTAGTGCTACTCGTGTGGAATCGCACACACAATTGCTATTTATTATGACTTGAAAATTGATGTTTATTATAAGTAAATTAGCACGGATGAGCATTAGAGAGAATTAAAACACTTTTAGATGCATTAAGATAGACACATTTTGTGGCAATGAACAATGAATATCATTTTTAATGTTTACGGAAATCAAATTTGTGTTAATCTTTAAAAAATTAAAAATGAATCAAATGTAACGGATTTTTTAAATTTTTCTAACAGTTTTTAATGAAGTTAAATAAATTTTTCAAGAACTTTTGATTTCATTTACTTTTTTTCCCTTTCAAACTTCCTTTCATTTTCGCCTTGTTTTCTTTCATGAAACAGCCTCAATAACACCATTCAACTCATCAAAAAGTGCTAATGAAAGCGAAATTTTGCACGCCACATACTCACATATGTGTGTTAAATTGTGATGTTTTGAATGAATGAATAGTACTGCGGCTGAATGGAAGCGGATGATGATTATTATTTAGTAGCATGAAAAATTTGTGCTAAAAGTCATAACATGTAATCACAAGTCTTCAACTTCACTTTTCTTTTCGCTTTTGACTGTCGCAAATTATAGAGAGAAACATTTTGAAGAATATTTTGTTCATCATCACTAAAAACTCAATTAAAAGTTAAAAATTATTATTGCATAATATTTTCCTGTAAAATTCCAATTAAAATGCGGAATGATTCATCGATAAAAAAAGCAATAAAAATTTGAATAAATGCGAAGAAAGTGCGCAAAGCTCGACCTTTCTCACATAATACTGACATCGCATAGTTCATAAATTGCTCATACATATTCAACTCTCTCTAATATGCCGCTGTTTATAGGCAAAGCTCGCTCAGATGAAGTGCCTTAATTACATTCAGTCGTTTAACACTTTTTTTTGATCTTTCACAAACAGCAAGTAATGGGTGAAATATTATGAAATGGTTGTGGCGGTGTTGTTTATTGGCAATAATAATTAGCCACTCTCTGAATTTGGAGCTATCGAATAATGGACCTTGGCCATAAACGAGAGCGAGATAACAACTTCATAATCATCATTGTCATGTTTTTTTTCGATTATGTTGTTGCTCTATTATGCAAATTACACACGCAGACCATTATGACGCTAAAGGAACTGAAACAATTTCCAAAATGCATAAAAATTAAGACAGGAAAAGTAAAAAAGGCCAAAGCTAAAATATTTGCATAAAAGAGTGATCGTTTTACATAATTAATTGATTGGAACAATTTAATGTAGTAAGCAGGCAGTCACAGCATGCTAAAAAAGTATCTCTCTCGTGTCTCTATGCCTTCTCTTTCGTTGTCACATTGACATGAATGTAAATAATTCATTTAATTAATTCTTTTCCTTTTGTTCCGTTTCTTTTTTTTGTGTATATTTGTGTATAACAACTTAATTTTTAAGGTTTTCTTTTTGATCAGATAAAAAAAATCATTGAAAGATTTTTACTATCAATATTTATTGATTAAAATTATGGTAAGCTTGTATTAGAAGAAGAAAGCGACAATTCATCTTCTTTAGAATAAATTAGAATACGAAATATAAGATTTATTGAACACTTTATCAACACATTAAAAATCATTTTATATAACTCTTATTAAAGATTTTTAATTCAAACTTTTTATTTAACGGTTTATATTCAAAAATTTGAATTTAACGGTTTTTCAAAAATTCCAATTCAAAAATTATTTTTTAAAATCATTACAATTTTCATATTCATTGTATTCCTTTTAAATTGATAAAATCAATTAATGATTGAAAAATTCCACCTATTCCTTCCATAAAAGAAAGTTAAAATATTCAACAGTCATTTCGCAAGTAACGAAAATTTGTAAATTTGTTCATCATCACACTCTTCATAATTCGAGCAATTTGTATAATGGATCAATAGACACTAATTTGAAGTCACTTGCGAAAAAAAGTTTCCATTTTCTCTCCTCATTTTACAATTATTTGCTCAACATAACTTCCGTCGCTTTAAGCACTTTAAAAATTAATTTCATCATTAAATGACAAATCACGAATTGTGGATTCTCTTGAACGTTAAAAATTTAATAAGTAACGATGTGAGAAAATGTGAATCATCATCAAGTGTCATGTGTTTGGTGTTTTCACTTTCACTTAATTTAATTTGCTTCCTCATCCCAAGACAAGAAGAAAAAAAATGCTCGTAAAGTTGAAAACATGGATCAAAAAAATCACAAACAATAAATTTTCTGTTTTTTCCCCTCTTACTTGCTTTTTAGAGAGCGCGCTCATAAATGCACACCTTCAATTTTGATAAATTACTCAACACTTGAATGCCTGAGTGACCTTTGTGACATGCAATTAATTTGACACAATCAGACATCCGTAAGCTGACTAAACGAGCCAATTGTTGATTTGAATGAATTGTTATTGACATGAGAAGTTTGAATAACGATGCAACAAATTTTTCATGATTTATTTAAGGAAAAAATTGTGAGAGAATTTTTGGAAATTTATCATTTTTAATTGATAAAATATTCAAAGATATATTTTATTGATTTTAAAAGAAAAACAAAATAATTCCTAAGAAATTTATCGATATTCTATTTCATCATTAAAACTTGTTCACAATAACATTTAAAAGTCAAACTAATGAGCTAAATATCAATAAAAACATCTCATTTAGAATTAAAGAACGTTCTAATTCGCTTAGAGTAAAGAATAATAAAATATGTAGAACAAGTGATATGAATCTTTCTCTCTTTCGCGTAAACAAAAACATCCATTATCGTAATAGACAATAAATTATGCTAAAGAGAGAGAAAGAAAGAAAGAAAGAAATTTTTCTTAGGAATGTTTTTGCTTTATCAATTTATTGCAATCTCTCTCGCACAGTTTGCAATTTTCTATCAATTTACATCACATCAAATACGGAAGAACAATGCAGCTGATCAAGTAAAAGAAATAAATTTACTGATGCATTTATGACAGCGATGATGATGATGATGCAATATCGAAAGGAATTTATGACGCTTTCTCTTCTTAGAACAAAACGATTAACTGTAAATTTTTGTTTTTTATGCAATTCTTATGCATTGTTTCTTCTGTATAATGAGAAAATTAAACAGGTTAAAATCAGCATAAACAAGAATCATGATTTGATGAAAAATGCTGCATCTGCACGAAAAAAATAACAAAAGGTCGATTTGTCAAGTGCCGACTACTTTTATCTCCATTTATGGATATGAAGAAATAATAATGAGCATTGTTTATCCATAAATAAATGAGAGAGAAAGAAAAGCTTCAGCTTCTGGGATTTCCATCATCAATCCCAATTAACAAGTTTCTTTTCAAGTCTCAAGGAATTCATTTGACGATGGTTTTCATTCATGAATATTTTATTACAAATTGCTCTCTCGTGTGGTGCACTCACTAGCTCGCTTTCCTTCCCTAAATGCAATTACTAACCTCATAAATAATAAAAACAACACAATGCAATAAAGAAAGCTATTGCTAACTTATACCTTTTGCTAGAGCAATCTGATAAAATACTATATGTGAATGTGCATATTTTTAAGGTTCGCTTTGAGCTCGCATTTGTATAGCAATAAATATTTTGAAGTCGAAGCGCCCGAAATGGAATAGGAAAAAATAAATTTTGAAAGAAAATGTTAATGTTGGAGTCTTAAGAAGCATTTCAATAAACTTTTAAAAAGTTGAACGAATTTTTAAAGAGTGTATTTAAAGTTAAGAATGTTCTAAAATTGTCATAATAACAAATTTTTAATAAATAAAAACATTTAACTTACATTTAAAGGTAAAAGTTTTGCATTTGAAATTTCAACATTGTCAGAAAAATTCCAGGGTTAACAACAAATTTGAGGTCGGTTGAGGAAATGTGAGGATTTTGGTATTTTTTGTGAGGAAATGTGGAAATACTCTGGAATTTACGTGAATTTAGTGGATTTTGTGGAGATTCGTGGAGATTTGTGGAGATTCGTGGAGATTTGTGGAGATTTTTCTTCGTTGTTAACCCTGGAAAAAATCAAAATCAAAATTTGCTTTTTTAGTATCAAATAAAATGGACATGTTTTTGAAATTTAGGTTTAGGACTTCTTTGTCAATTTTAGAAAATGAAAGAATTAAAATAGTTTTCATATGTATATTTTAAGGCTCTGATATATTTCAGAGGGACAACATCATTGGATCTCAAATAAATGAAATCCTTAATAGATTTATCGAAGTAGGAATAGCATAACAAGTTTATGAGTATGGCTAATGGTACAAATATAGACTAATTGATGATGAAATCAAAGGTCTAAGAAGAATTTTTAGTCAATGTCTGGTCTTGAGTTTGGTTTTATGATTTTTCTTGGTGCTGCATTATTGTCAACTAATATGTTCATTTGTGAGGTTTATATTTTGTTTGTTAGAAGACAATTTAGAAAACTTCTTGTCTTGTATAAATTTTTGAGAGCTTTTAACGAGAGATTATCATGATCGATGAGAAATTTCCTTCTTTGGAATCTTAAGAAATAATTTAACTTAGCCAAAGTGCATAAACAAATTAACAAAAACAAAGCTAAAAAATGAAAAATTATTGATGACTAAATGGAGGTAAAGGAAGAAAAGGCATAAAGAAAAATATGAAATATGCATTATGTTATCGAGTCGCGTTGTGTGGAAAGGTTTAAAGAGAGAACCTGTTGAATATTGCATTTTAAACATTTGCAAATCGCTTTTTTTGCCGAGTGTGTAAATTAATGGCATTATTTTGAGGCTATTGAATAAAGAAATCTAGCAATATTTGTTGAATATCTTTCTTTCTCTCGCGGCAATTCCGTGATGAATGAACTTATGACTATTTAATAGTGTGAGCGAGAGTGAGAGTTTGTTTGTTTGCATAGATCGATCGATTTCAATTCACAATTACATTTTTATGCGTGTAATAAAAATTCCCTTTTACAAGTATCTTGCATAATCACAAATTTTTATACCAATTAAAATTCCTCAATTTGCTTTTCACAATTGTCTGTATTAAATACTTGAGATGTGTGCAGTAAGCAGAATGTGATTGACTTCGAGTGAATAAAAAAGACAGCAATGAAGCAAGTCGGCAACAAGTCAAGTGGCAGCAAAAGAAAGAAATTATTACTGTTGTATGCAAGGTGAAGTTATTTATTGAAAAGATGAAAATTAAGCGAAGGCTTGATTGTAATTAAATTAAATCTTCTTAATTTTAGTTTTATTTATTAAATTAATCCGTTTCTAATGAAGAAATATTGAGTTTTTGCATGGTTAGAATTTTTGTTTTGATTCTTTGTTTAAATTTGAATTTTTCTCAAGAAAGTTGAAAATTTCATGCAAAATCATCAATTTTAGATTAAATAAACTTAAAAAAGCAATCAATATAAACAATTTCATGTTCTTTAAGTTTTCTTTTACTAGTAATAACTCTCCTTTATTAAAAAGTTACTTTCCCTTGCTTGTATGTCCATTATTGAATGATTTAACTTCTTTTTCTCTCTACCAAAACTCTCAATAGCTCACACACACGAGCTGTTGAGTAATCGCTCTCTGTTTATTAAGAGATTCCTCCCGTGTCAAATTCAAAATGCCATTTCGCGAGTTTAATAACATTCACTTTTTTTTCTCCATTTCGCTTCTTCTTTTCTCATTTAATAATCAACAAACATGTGCACTTATAAAAAATATATACACATATAATTTGATCGCAAACTCGTGAACATCGAAGTGTTTTCTCTTCGCCATAATTGAACCGCATCAAAAAACATTTTTTGTTTGTCATAAATTTTTCACTCTTTTGCTTGCTCTCAAGTGTCATGGCTTGAGCCACAATGAGTCATTAAAATCAGATTCTTGATAAATTCGATCTCATATTTTATTGTAGTTTAATAATAATGTCTAAATTCTTAATATTTCTCAATATTCTGCATCGTCATCATCAATCGAAGCGACTAGCAGAAATCAAAGAATAATGATGAAGCCAATTTCAAATTTTTCACGCACCTTCTGCGATCGGTGGCTATAATTTGATTTACACTTACTTTCTGTTGCATGCATAAGAGAGATGATGGTCAAAGGAACTAAAATTTGATTTTCTTTACTTCATTTTTCGTTTTTTTTTCAACCCGCAAAACAAAAAGGAGGGAAAAAGTAATAAATCATGATCAAAAATTTAAGTTTTTTTAAAAAATTGCATTTTGATGAAAGAAGAAGAATGTCTCTGGTTTGAATTCAGTAAATTTTTGCATGAAAGAATTCACATGTAAATTAATATTGTAAAATATTTCACCTTATTGCTAATTAATTTATGTTCATGTGACAATTGCAATTTTCAATAAAAATCTAAACAACATGAAAACTAAACAGTTTAAGCTTTCAAATAATGTTCATTAGTAGCTCAATAAATGGTCAAATTGACTTCAATGCGCGAACAAGTAAGCGAATGAACGTGATGTCCGATAGAAATCTTGAAAATTTATCCAATTTGTGTTCGACTATAAAATATATAGAACAATTAAAGTCAATGTAGCTTTGAGTAGTTTTAAAAAAGACTTATATTCTATTGCAAGCACCAAAAAGGTGTGTATTTTTTGTCAATTTATACTTGAGTGATTTTCTTTTTCTTCTAGTCATATTTCTTCTAACTTTTTCTCTCTAGTTGAGAAGGTTGGGCAGAGTTTAAAAATCTTATTCTTTATGCTTCAATTGCTTACTTTTATCTTTAATCGATGAGTCACAATATGCCACAAGATATGAAACCTCAAATAATTGAATTCTAAATTCAATCATGTAATAAATTAATTTAAATTTCATGTAATTTTACTTATAAATGATAATTACATTTTTAAAGTGCATTTAAAGTCTTCTGATCGTCAATTTAGATTCTTTTAAACTACTAACCTAAATTTTTCTCATGTGTCATTAATACAGCATACTATTTACATGATTACGTTTTATATGAACAACTCTTTACATTGTTTCAATCACAATTCACAGATAAACTTTTTCACCTTTTCAATTTAATATTTCTATTCTTTCTTTCTTTCTTTTCTTCTCTTTTTCTCTTCTTTTGTGTCTATTTAATATTCTCAAATCAATATTTTTCTTCTCTTTTTTTCTATTTGTCTTTTAACCACAAATTGTAAAAATAAGAAATGAAGCTGAAAAAAAAATTATTTTAACATTCATTTGTTGATTTGCAAAAACTCACATGAATTTTAAGTAATGGACGAGATAAGCAAATAGAAAAATCTAGCTGGCGTCATGTTTATACATAAATATTGATGAACTCTCGAATAAATGTGAATTTTTAAAAGTTGGCAAAAAGTCTATTTGTTGATGGTTTGAAGGTGACATTTTTATGATTGTATTAGAAATTCAAAATGTTCAAACTGCTACTTTAAAATATCATCAATTTATATATCAATCTCAGTAGGCGAAATTGAATTGTTTCTATTTTGTCTCTTTTTGTTTTGATGAAATTTCAAATTTGCTCACTGTTTGCATAAATAACTGTTTTTTTTTTTAATTTTTGAAAACAAAGAAAGAATCAAAGGAAAAGAACTTTAACTTTATGCCACGTTTTGCAACTTTTTGCAGTTTTTTGCAACGTTTTACAGAAGTTCTTTTGCCTTGCAAAGAATCAAGAGCAAAAATTTGATTTCACCTACTGAGATCATTAAATAATGACTTAATTATATGAAGTTGTCAAAAGTTAATTGTCTACTTGAAATTAGTAAATTTTTAACAATTTTTTTTAATTTAATTTTTCACAAAGAATTAAATTTCATAATTGGCATAAAGTTTGATCTTTTCAAGATGATTTATATCTTTATATCTTGATATGTCAGAAAAAAGAAAACTTTATAACAATTATAAACATTTTAAATGGAATTGCTTTATAAGTGTCAAAAAGCATATTGTTTAGGCCTTATAAATTACTTAATGAGGTCAAATTTTATGCCAGTTATAAAAAATCTTCTTCGGTCAAACAAATCAAAGAAAAAAAGTCAGGATCAAAAATTTGTTAAAAATTAAAAATGTAGTTTTTCGTTGTAAAAAAATGTAGAAATTTTCAATTGAACTGTTGCAGTCATTTTAAAACAATCTTAATAAGCGAAATTATTTTCTTCACTTTACACATTGAAAAATAAATATTATTTGAATCAAGGCCTGAAAACTCTTTAAAAATTTTTTGATCCCAAATGTTGTAAAGTAGCCATATTTAGCCAGATATTTGAATGAAATATCACTTGTTTACGTATAAAAGCAAATAATCAATCATAAAAAGCGAAGATTATGATAGGAAAATTGAAATTTTTAACAAGCAATAAAATCGAATCAAAAAATAATCATAGTAAGCAAAAAAGAGTTCTCAGGCTTTGATTTGAATAAAATGCAGAAGAAAATTTCTTAAAAAGTAATAAAAACTTATTGTATTCATCATTTTGTTTACCTATTTTTATCACACTCTCTTCACCTAGTGAACTAAAAATCTATATCAATTGAATAATAGATTAACTGCATAATAAAAAAAAAATTCAATGTTATGTGTGAATTGCACTCAATAAAAAAGAGAAAGAATGAGTGATTTTTCCCAAGACTTTGTACTGCATTTTTTGTGTGATTTGAAGAGAAAGAAAACCATGAAATTCTCTTCCGCTTATTGTGCTGCTTTTCAACATTTAGCGACTCTTTTTTTTGTCGATTATTTTTCGATTTTCGCTTTGCAACAATGAGCGAGCGCATCGAGCGATCGAGAAATGACATTTAATTCAAATTCAAACACAAGAATTCTCTTTCTATCGCTTATACTTTCACGTCACAATGTCTATTTTCCATTTTTCCTTTCTTTTTTGGTTATTGAGCTAAGTAGAAACGACAAAACGTGAAAGGCAAGCACTTCAGTAACTTCATGTTATTACCTCATCAACAATCATCTTCTTTTAAGCCCAAAAAAAAATGAATTTTAGATTTCGATTTGTAGGTTAGTGAAGCGCTCTTTCTATTTGTGTTTAGATTGTGAGAGAGTTCATGGCGAGTTATTAACAATTAAATGTTTATATGATGATGGAAAAATGCTTAATAAGGCGTGCAAGTTAAATTGAAAAATAAAAGTTAAAATTGAATATCAACATGCAAGATTGTTGCGATGAGAGTGTGAGAGCACAGCGACATGCAACCGATGGTAATGATGAGAAATGGAAGTAAAAAATCGCTTTTTGATTTGAATTCTTTGTTTCTCGTATCTTTTTGAAGAAGGGAAAGGGAATGAAAGTGAATAATTGGAATTTGAAGGGAAATTCCATTTTTAGTTCTCTTATTTTGTAAATTAAATGTGAAGAAAATTTAAATTGTTTTGAAATTTATAGCTCAAAGAGTCGCAGTAATAATTTACAAGCTTTGAGTTTTTTATTCATATTTAAAAAGAGTAGAATACATATAAATATTTTTTTCCTGCAATTCAACCAAAATTTGATTTCAATAAAAAATTTGAATTTTCTCATTCGTGGACACTCAAAAAAAGGAGCAAGAAAGATAAAAAAAAGATCAAAATGGAACAACTCAGAGCATCGTGTGCTTACGGCTGAAACTTTTCTACTTATTTAAATTTAAGTTCAAGGAAAATTAAAAACTCTTTTCGTATTTCAAATTTTTAACCGCATACCTAAATCTACATTTTGAACACTTCTGCTCGATGAGAAAGGAAAAGAAAAATAAATTTCAGTGAAATTGAAACTCTATTATCTTTTCTCGAATAAGTAAGCTGTCCGGATTAGAATTTGGAATTGAAACCATAAGCTTATATCCATATGATTAAAAAGCTGAATTGATTGGTATTTTAACAGATTTTACTTTCTTACATTTCAAAATATTATTTTATAAGCTTAAAATTTCAATTCGAACGGATCTTATAAACGACGAAAGACACTAGTTAACAGTGCTGAGATACAAATTTTAGAATAAAATTTTCAATTTGGAGTTTTTTAATTTTTTGCTTGATTAAGTGGAAAAAAAGTTCAATAAAGAAATTCTTCTTATTTGCATTAAACTTCTGTCAGAAAAGTTAATATTTTGAAGTTGACTTATGTAAAAGAACAAATAATAAAAACTATTAACGTAAAACTGCACTTACATAAAATTATAAAAAGATATAAATTAAAGTAAATTACAAAATATAAAAGTTATGTCAAAATTGACAAAAATGTCAAATGCTTTTGAAGAACTCCATTTAGTTACCTTTCTTCTCTTATGTAATTATAATTTTCTAATAATTCAATTTAAATTTCATAATTTTAACTTCCATAATTCACAAATTTTGCTCAAATAATTTAATAATTTGGATACGAAAAGTTTTTAATTTTTAATTTGTAAAACTTCAACTAAATAAACAATTCACTAATTAATTATCCATTTGCATCATTTTCTCTTTCATCACATTTTCTTTCTTCATATAAAAATGGCAAAAAATAAAATAAAAATTACAATGGCATTTCCAGTAACATCAATGAATGAGCAAAAAAGGGAAAAGAATTTGCAAATGGATTTTTTACGTAATCAAAGCCAGTTACTATTTGCTACTACTGATGATATTTATCTCAATGATATTTTCCATATTTTTCATAAAACACTGGAATTCAATTCATTAAATTTAATTATTTGCAATATAAATAATAGACGGTAGCAAAAGCTTAAGCTGATAATCAACTATTTTTTTTACTGCCATGAGAAACATCAACCTTGCATTTCAATTTTCGTACACTGAAAAGCACTTTGACATCACAATAAAGAAAACAATGCGGGCTTGATGAGCAATTTTCGACCTTCCGTTGCTGTCGATCACCAAAAGAAGCCAATTCTCTCTTCCTTTCACAAAACGCATAAAATTGTCAATTTTTAAAAGCATTTTAGAGGGCGATTCAAATCTATTATCAACTAGCGACTTATTGGTTATTTTTATGACATTGAAGTCAACGCTTATGCTTCACATTCTTCTATTTTCGATCGAAGGCTCAATTGAGTGATGCGAACTGTCAATAGCTCATCAATGGAGTCAATAAAGATAAAAACAAATTCATTCATGAGTGGCGTTGAATGAAAATCTCATCATTGCCACTCTTTAAGCTTTAAGCTATTGCGTGGTACGCGACAATGTGTGAATTAACAGCATCATCATCACTGAACTGATTTCTGATTGATTTTTATAATTTGAAATTTTTTTTATGTTTTGCAAGGTGAAGATGGTAAAACTAATTGGTTTTTTAAGAAAGTTCAATTTCATTTTATATTAAATTTTTGAATTTTAAAGGTTTTTAAGAATTTTGAAATTTTTTTTAACAGTTTTGATAATTTGAATTTTTTTTTGTTAAATTTTAAATATTTTCTGTTAAAATTTTGAATTTGCTAATTAGCGCATTTTTGTATAGAAAATGCAGCTTATAAGTTCACTTTGGCTGGCTGTTCGGCTGCTTCGAGATCTCGAAAACTATAATAGCTAGAGACTTGCGGTGATTTGTCTTTGATTTGTGCTATCGAGTTATTGTGACGAAACATAATAAGAAAGCTGTCACTGATTGCAGAACTCGAGAAATTACGGAACAAAATTTCCATATTGAAAAATGTAAACAAAAATTTTTTTCTTTGGTTACTAAGATTTTTTCGTCGACGCGTTTTTTGCGTCTTTTTTAATTTGAATATGATTTAACCGTTATTTTCAGATCAATTTATTTTATTAAAAACTAGATTAAAAGAATAAGTCGATTTAAAACATGATAAATTGAATTTTAATATTGATAATAAAATCAAAACAATAACGATGTTTTAAAGTCGCTAAATTTGCGATTTGAAAATTTTCTTTCATTTCAATTCAAATATTTTACATTTAAAAACCATGAAAGACTTCCTTAAAATGAATTTGAAATCCTGAATTGCTTCAAAAGACTCGAGAGTTTTCAATATTCGTTCTAATTAATTTCTTTTTAATCA
>JACWBX010001452.1:0-12617 GCA_014622435.1 Polypedilum pembai
AAATTAATTAATATGTTGTGTTGTTTTTCGTTCATTTATAGTCTTATGGTTTTGGGCTATTGCATAGCATCGCTCAGTGATACTCGCAAAAAGAATGGACATATTCCATATAGGGACTCTCAATTAACTAAATTGCTCGCAGACAGCTTAGCCGGAAATGGCGTTACTCTCATGGTATATACGTTAAAAATTGATTTTATTTAAATAATTGAAGAATTTATATGTATATACGCACTCAGATTGCATGTATTTCACCAGCAAAGTCAAACGTTTCTGAGACAATCAATACATTGAGATATGCAGCACGTGCAAAGAGAATCAAAACAAAGCCTTTAATTATTATTGATCCACGCGAGGCTCTAATATTGTCGTTAAAGAGGGAAGTAAATAGCCTCAAATTGGAAAACGAACATCTGAAAACTTTAACTGTTTTCCATTCGCCACGGTCAATTGATGGGGTAACATCAAAAAATAACGTTGCCATAGAAAACAGTAATAGCCATGATCATGAACGAGCTAGTATAGTGACACCGAAAGTTGACATAGATCGATTAGCTGAATTGGAAAATAACGAACTATCAGAACTTGTTAAGCTTTATATGACAGAAAATCAAGCTTTGAGACATGAGAACAATGAACTATATTCGGCACGCGATAATTTACTGAGAGATCAAGAAATCGTGTGTAGAGAAAACGAAAGGTTATTGAAAAAATTAGAAGATGTCAATTCAGTTTGCTGTCGTTCTCCTCTCATCCCTGCTCGACCAACAATTTCTGGTGACGTTTTTAATTTTTCAAATGGCAGTGAAAACGACTTTATCAATAACTCAAACATTTGGAAGAATCCATTAAGCTCAAGCACTGAAAATCTTCAAAATTTAGACGGACGAATTTCATCAGCTGATAATAAAATATCAGATAATGTGCAAAAAGAAATTGATAAAATGAGAATAACTGAAAGGTGTGTTTGTAATTAATGTATTCAATTCAAGTTGTTTGTGATTAAAGAGATTTTCTTTACAGTATTGATGCAGTTGCAAATACTTTGCGAAGAAACAAGTCTTTCGATAAAAACGGTCATGTAAATGGCATGATTGAGTAAGAAAAGGAAAAAAAATAAAATACTTCGGCGCTATCGTGATCAAAGTATTGTTCTTTTAAAATCATTTATTTTTGCATTCCACTATCGAAGCAAAACTTCTGTTTTCAATATTCGAAACAGGATTGCGCTAAAAATCTTTGTGAACGGCTGCGTCTTTTTGTCTATAATTTTTTATGAACTTTTATACATTGTTTAATGTATTTTTTTTTCCTTTTTTCAGCATGATCTCATAACTGTCTTGCAAATTTTCTCTATCTCAGTAAAAATACACTTTAAATAAATCTTTAATCTCGTACACAATTGTTTGGTATATAACTAATACATACTCTATTCTTCTTTTTTTGTATATTTTCAAAGCGAAAAAATTAAACAATAAATAAGATTCTATGAGATTGTATTTTGATTCATGTTTTTACTTTTATTATAAACTTTCAGAATTCGTCTTTATAAGGTGTACAACATGATTTCATTACATTTTCGAATTCTTCAATATGTGTATGTACCGTCAAATTTATAATTTACTTTTTCTTGGCTGCGGTCTTTTTTGTTGCTTTTTTTGCTGCAGCGGCCTTTTTCTTTTCAGCAGCACGAGCTGTTCTAGCTTTCTTCGATGCTGCAAGGAGCTTCAAACGGTTAGCAACATTCTTTTGATACACAATAGCTGGATGGTTGCTCTTGAGTTCAATCTTCTTCTTCTTTGCCTTGGCGATTTGTGTTTCATACTTTCGTTTTTCTTTAGCCAACAATGCACGACGACGAGTAACTTCTGAATATGGATTCAATTTAGTCTTTTGACTGGCATTTTTCAATGGATTCAATCGACGTACACGACGGAAAACTGTCTTCTTAGGTGCATTCAAGACGCTCTTGATTTCTTGTGATTTGAGCAAGCGAGTCAAATCGGTGTTGGACATGATTGGATGTGGAAGATTGTAAGCCTTTTTGACAGTTGATGGCTCACTCCATGTTCCAAATAATGCATTCAAATGTTTGAAAGCGCTTTCTGTCCAGACAATCAATCGTCCAAGATGTCCACCTGGAGCCAACTTGAGCAAATTCAATTTGTGAACGCTCATCGTATCAACGCCAGGGATGTTACGGAATGCACGACGTAATCCATCGTCTTTTGAGTAGACAATCAAAGGTCCACGACGTTGAACTCGGCGACGATTGCGCATCTTACCGCGACCAGCTCTGAAACGTTTTGAACGATAGACCTATAAAAGAGAAAAAAAGTAGCAAATTTAAAAAAATTTAAATATAGAGATTGTGCGAATCAACTACGAACAACAGATTCTGATGTTTTCAAAAATCGTTGTAACGCCTAATAATTCAACTTTTAATCTTGCATCTTTCCATATTATGTTTCAATTTATTTTTTTTTAAAAGTTGAAACAATCTAATGACTATGATGCACAAATTACTATTTTGATCACATAAACTCACTTTCAAAACATCTCCCCACAACTTGTTACGACGCAAGAACAAAACAGCTTGCTTGGTCTTGTTGTATTCTTGAACTTTGTCTGAGACAACCAATGGAAGTTCAGCAATTCCGTCAATAACATGACCTAAAATTAAATACTTTCATTAGAAATTTTCTTAGATAAATTATTCCCAATTTACCTCTAGCTTGAACAAGAGCTGGAACTCCTGATGCAGCGACAGCTGAAACAACGGCATAACGTTTCAAGTTGACATTGATGCGGCGATGCCATCTACGCCATGGTTTAGTAGGAGCGAACATACGACCTCCACGACACATATTTCCGAAAGCACCTTGACCTGAGCGATGAGTACCACCTCCACGCACTCTTGGAATACGAGCAACAGCACGACCTGTACCCCATGATTCAGCTGATGTTTGATGACCAGCTTCAGCACTGACAGCATATGCTTGACGAGCGTTACGACGCATCAATTGATGAACATCGTTGACGACATCTGGGCGAATTGGAGCCTTGAAGATTGCAGGCAATGGAATTGTTGTATCTTTAATAACCTCACTTTTGTCAGTGTAAACACTGACGAGCGGACGAGCAGCTGATTTACTCTAAAATTAAAAGAAATATCAATTATAATATATTTGTATAATATGAATCTTAATGCTTGTGTAAAGATTTTAGTGCTGAAAAGTATAGAATTAAGTCAAAACGACTTTTTGCCACATGCAAAAATATTGGAAAATATTTTTATTTATTTTACAAACTTAAACGTTCATTTATTGCACAAAATTGATATGCACAAGCAATTTACTGTAATTAACTATTGATTTGCCACAAATACTTACCATTTTAAGAGTTATCAACCCGTTTTTGATGATTATTTTCTTTTGACAGAATTAATGCGCACGGGAACGCAAGGAAAAAGAAAGAACATAGTTTGTTTCCCCTCAAATAAAATATTCAGAAAAATTTGAATTTAAAAAAACTGTTTGGTCAAAAGTTTTTAGAAACATACCAACACTATTAAACGAAAAATCCGACATCTTGGAAAAACATAATCGTTCGTAATTTTTATTTAATTCTCAGGAAATTGTGCACACATTAACTTAAATTCGGCACATTTCTGTGCATAAGCGCGGAGTAAAACATGATAAAACGATCGCGCGGCATTTTTGAAAGAATAGACGCAACATAAGTCGCACAAGTTTTCACGAATTTTATCGTCGATCGTTTTTCGTCAAAAAATCTGTGCCAAATGGTAAGAAACTAACAAATTTCTCATTCTTCACGTTCTCTTATTGTTGTTTTATTGAATTTTAGGCGCAGATACACTTAATTCATCAGTATTGCAAAGATTAAAACATAATTGTGCATTATTTTACAAACATTGAAGGAAGGAAGCAACATGTCGAGTAATAATAATAATAATAGTAATGGAATTTTTGTAAACCAAAGTAACAATAGTTCAGAGAGACAGCCAGATTTGCAGCAACCAAGTATTAAAAGGCAAAGAATTGATGCAAATAATGAACAGCAGCAGCATGCAACAAAAAACACGCAACAGCAAGCGATCGTTACTAAATCAGCAGCGTTGGCATTTCTCGACGATTCAGGAAATTCAACATCTTCGACCTCGTCCTCATCTCCCTCGCCAATTAATCATTTACATAGTGAAATCATTCACAAATCGATCGATAATAATGGCGATGAAAAGGATAATGATCAATATTTGAGTGAAAGCGAGTGTCTTGCATCATTTCAAACGCAGCTCATTGATCATCAGTGTTTGTGTGGTTTAAGTGAAAGAGTTCTGAAAATTCCATTTCAATATTATTCGATAACAAAAAAAGTTGAGAAAAATGGAAAGAAAAGTAGTGAAAATAACGAAAATGAACTATCAAAAAAAATTTTACAACAAGAGACACAAGTGCATTATGTCAAATCATTAAAACATTGGCCTGAAGAATTCTTATTAAAATATTTATCGAATCTTCAATTGCTATTTCATGTGTATTTAAAACAAAATGCAAAAGGCAATATATGCGGTAAAGTTATGGAAATGTGTGATTGTCTAATACGAAATGAAATTACAATATTTGAGAATCTTATTGAATTCTGTAACAATAGTGCGACACATCAAAGCAACTACATCAACTATGTGTCGAGTAAAATCATTACCTATTTTTTAATCATAATTAAGGATGAAATCGATCAGGAATGGCTGAAAAAGATTGTTGACAATCTTTTCACTTTCGAACAATTAGACTATATCGCTGTAAGACGGATTAATTTTAGTTTAGATATAATTAAGTGTATAGTTGAATGGAAGGACCACGATGAGCATATTCTCGAGGAAGAAGATATGCATGGATCTGTTGCTCCTCCACCATTAGAGACCAATTATTTTGCCACATATCATGACGGTAGTGGTCCTTCTACTTCCTCATCATCTAGTTCCAGTGCCTTGCCATCATATTTAACTTCTTCATCATCACACCACAATCATTATCATCATAATAATTCACAACAACAACCACAACAAATGAATTCATCTCAGAGTGCTCGGTCATCTGAAACTTCAGGTCACAATTCGCCAACTGCCAATGGTTGTCACTATGTTCAATTGACTGATTCCGAGAGCTTCGATACAACACACATCAAGTGTATTACAATTAAGATACTCGAAAATAAATGGCCTGCTCTTGTAAAGAACATAAGCACACTCATAACGGAATTATCGACGGCCAATTTCCGACAACAAATGAATCGATCAAGCGGTGGCAGTAGTGCTAATAACAATACAATAACGCGCCTGAACAATGCAGAAAATTGCATATTGACCTTCATCGCACTATGGGAAAGTATCATTAGTGTCAAGACTAATCTCTCAGTAATTGAAACATTACCATTTTACGCTCATCTTGTAAATTTTGAATTACTTTTAAACCAAAGTCTGCCATGTACAATCTATAAGCAAATGCTTCAGCTATTTAATGAGGCACTCTGCTATGGCAGCACACTAGCACTTCAAGATTTACTACCCGAAGAAACTTGCTCACTGGCACATCAGATAGTGCGGCACGTTAAAGACTATCGAATTCTCGAGTCAATGCCAAGGCAAAGTAATCATATTACGAGCGAATCTGATGATAATCTAAAAACGCTTATTGGACAAAATTGTGAAAGTGTAATTATTTCACCGCACTCATTCGACACACGACTACCATTAACATCATCAACGGGCAACAATTCATCTGTAACGTTTGATAAAAGCTTACTGCAAAAAATGACTCTGTTGGTGCTAAAATCAGTTGCCGTATCGGTGAAAGAAATTAGAAGCGATTCATCTGATAGCTCCATAGACAGTACAGATTACGAGGCATTTCAAGAAATGATGATGATTGAGCGTTCAATACGAGATGTGCTGAAAAAACTCGAGTCGTTCATCAAAAATACATTAGAATTTCATCCGGAGAGTCATTTTAGTAAAATTCTTATTCATTTGTTTGATGATCAAGATGATTACTTAATTGAATCAATGGTGTGTACATTAGACGTAACTTCATGTATTTCATTTAGAAATAATGCATTTCCTGAGCTCGTTGCCATGCTCAATCCTGTCTATACATTTCTCGAATTTTTAAAGATGATTTCAAACAGTTCAGATCTGCTATTAGATTTACTTGTCAGCAATGAGACATGCTTCCTTCTCTATCTGTTACGTTTTCTTAAATACATTCGCATCAATTGGTCGATGTTTGTGCAAAGCTGTAGAGACTGTGGAATGGGTAACAATACACTAGACGACACAATGAGTGTTATGACTCGGCTGAGATTTAAAATTGGTCGTCTTGTATCAAAATCTCTCTATCCATATGACATTGCACCAGTGTTACGGCTACTCGAGAGTTGTGAAAACCTTTACGAAGGCAACGAGCTCAGTTAAAGTTGATAATAATGGCTAAAACATAAGATAATAAATCCCATGTACATCAATAATAATAATAATAACAATCGCAGTAGTAAATAATAATAATAATAATTTTATAACGCGAAAGAATGTAGTTTTATAAGAAATCAAGAAAAAGCAAAAATCGAATAAGCTATTTTCATCACTATAGTAAAGAAAAGCTACAAAAAAAAGAAATCTTGTACTAATTTAATTTTCAATCATAAATTCTTTCGATTAAGAAATATGCCTTCTTTCATTCGTTTATGTAATTTTGTCTTCCCTCAATAAAAGAACAGAATCAAATTTTTTATTAAAAGAATTATCAACTGTAAAAAAGTGTTATTACTTTTATAGACTTTCAGTTAAACATATTGAATTATTGGTATGTATATAATAAAAAAATCTCATCTTTATTTTAATTCATGAATGAACAAACATAATGGTAACATGTGTAAAGTGTGAATGAAGAATTAAAAAAAAAATAATTTGGTATAATATAAAGTAATATTAACTGGTAAAAATCAATATTCACAATGGAGTTCATCGCTATTATCAGAGCAATCTTGAATCTGTTTAAAAAAAGAGAATAAAAAAAAATATTACAGGTCAGTGTGGAATCATAGAGAAAGATTTTTAAAAACAAATAAATTTTTTGTTGAATTTTCAACTTGATCTTGAATTTTGATATTTGAACTTTGATTATTTGTCATTTTTTAAGGAAATCATCTCACTGGAAAAGGAAATTTTTTAAACGATTCACAATAAATTTGGACAAATCATGGACAATATTGCCATTTCTGTTATGTACAAGCATGACAAAAATGGAGATGTTATTAACGAAGCAGTAGCGCCTACATAATCTCAATTAAAAACCCACCTTATCACAAATTTGATCCAACGTAATGCACAAACCATCAACGCAACGTAAATGATCTTCAGGGCAAGGCGATGTATGAGAGGTTGAATGTGAGGAGGTCACAGTTTTTGTTACTGACGTTGATGTTTCCTCAAAATTTACTTTCGGCGTCGTGTTCGTTGTTGTCTCGAGTGTCTTTCGCATTGTGCTTCTGAATCTTTTTGACAGTTTTGCTATATTAAGGAATTAATTATAATATTATTAACTTTTTAATGAAGAAAAGAAAATGAGCTGCTGCTGCCAAACCCATGCGGTAATTTTTTTCCATCATTTTTCAATAATGAAATTTTTAAGAGAGACTTACCTGATGAATTCGCTATTTGCAAATCATCGGAGATTAAAGTTGAATTAGGATTAATGAATATTGGCACGACATCATCACCAGTTGAGATTATTTTATCGCCGTCTGAATCATTGTGATCAATTGAACTGCGATCATTATAATCTTTATTATCGTCGTAAAAAATTTGCGCATTTTTCTCTTCATCTCTTATGCTCTCCTCCTCATCATTGTAAACATCATCATAAACTTCATCGATTTCGTCATTCTCACAATTTGTTTCATCGCTTCCATCGGAGCAATCGACTGAGCCATCGCAGTGCCATTTCTGATTAATACATTTCTGATCCGATAAGCATTTAAATTCATCATAATTGCAAAATTTACACTCTTCTTCGTCTTCCCCATTCGTGCAGTCGCGTATATTATCACATCTGTGAATTTGTTGATGGTGAAAAAGAAATAAATGAGTATAAAAGGTCGTAATATGCATATTCAAATTGTATAATATGCATACCTCCACTTAAGTGATATGCACGATAAATCTCCACATTGAAATTCATCATCAAAACATTTCTTTCTTGATCTTGTGATATCCTCGCAGACTAATGCGTCATTCGAATCAATATATTGATTGCAATCGAAAAATTGAGTCAACACTTCCGAACTTGCAATAATATGACTACAGCTTTCAAATATTCCTGTAACAACAACGGCAGCATATATATTTTAAATTGTTAGTGACATTGAATGTAAATTCTATTTCATAACATTTTAAGTACGCTTCGCACAGCAGTTACTGCCTAACCTACCTTTACAAATTCTTCGACAAGGCATGAGATTTTTCATTTTTGATGGGCGACATTCTGGCTCTAACAAATGACACACATATTCATGTACACGATTAGAACAATTGGAAAAAATGAGATGCTGAAAGTGCTCATATTCTAGATTTGTTAAGTTCCATTTAAGTTTTGAATCTGACAGATCGTACATTAAAATTCCTTGGCACTGTCAATAAATGAATAAGAAAGAGAAAGAAAATGTTATAATTGCATGTATGTATGTTAATATGCGAATTTTATGAGTGAGAGAAAAAAAATCATATGAATAAAATAAATTACCAAAGGTAGATTGGTAGATTGGCAATCGTTTGCATAATTTTGCAGTGGAAGCTCCGATGTTGACTTAATATTGTTTCTTACTTTAATTGAAGGC
Organism: Polypedilum pembai; assembly: GCA_014622435.1. Classification (NCBI taxonomy): domain Eukaryota; kingdom Metazoa; phylum Arthropoda; class Insecta; order Diptera; family Chironomidae; genus Polypedilum; species Polypedilum pembai. Next base: position 8,914 of record JACWBX010001452.1, read on the forward strand.
AGTGTCGGTAAAACTTTTACGGAAAATAAATTTTTATTCGATGTGGTATAAAAATTAATTCTTTCGACCTATGTAATATATGAGAATGGAAAGAAGAAAAAAAAGAGTTTAGCATCTTTTGAATATCTAGGTGAAGATTGCATAACGTATAAAATGTTATTGTTGTTGCCTGCTTACATAATTTTTCGTTAGCGAAATCTCATCATTATTAGATTTTTTTACATGCCCAACGTTCTGAATGGCATCATTGATGGTATTTGGAGGTAGCACAGAGCTATATAAATGATTATCATTGAAGTCAGTTATAAGATTATTGCTATTATTAATAATTGTTTGTAATGAAGCGGCGGTCACTTCAGTAGACTGATTTTGTGTAGAGACTGAAGTTGCTGTTGAAGTGTCTATAATACTGTCATTATTTAAAGGCAACCTTTGCCTTTTAACTGCATCTGCTGCATTTTTTTCGCCATCCTGAGGTCCCGTCATCAACAGTGAAGAGACAATGAAACCAATCAATGCTATTGAAATGCATGCTGCTATAATTTTCATTAACATTCCTATATTTGTGTAATTCACAGTTTCTTGTATGTATTCTTTGTTCCATTTGAGCATGCTGATATTTTTATTTTCGTTTTTCATATTACTGCTCCACCACAGCCACGACATCGAAGATGAAGACGGAGATGAAGATGAAAAATTGTCATCGTGAAAAATTATGTTTTTTGAAGGTTTATTATTGACCTATAACGGAATTCATAAGACAACAATAAATGAGATTGTTTGGCGGATACAATGTTGATGCTGCTGCTCTGCTAATTTATAAAATGTTTCACTGCCAACACGAAAGAAGAATCATGCTTTATTTCTTCATTCGACTTGACTTTTAAAGTATGAAAATTTTTTATGTTACAAGTAAAGGTAAGGTGTGGTGTGTGATGAGATGCCTTCTTTTTTTATTTAGCATCTCATCTTTTTTCGTTACTATTCCATATATTCAAAAAAGTTAAAATATTGATGAAATCATAACACAATTGGAATGCCTGCCTGCAAGCCTATGCTGTTGTTTATATTCAATATTTCTTCAATTATGAAATTTATTTATAGGTCACGATTTGTGTCGTCTTACGTAAACTAAAAATTCTTATGGATCGAGAGAGTATTGTACGTTCGCTTCACTTGGCGATACTTCGTTAAGGTATTTCGCGCGCGCCATTCAAAAACTCACACGTACTTACTCACTATGGAGAAGAAGATGAAGCACCTTTCCAAAAATTTTATTTTCAACAAGTAAAATCTAATTCCGTGATTCCTTTCATTTTCAATGAAGTAAGGCATGGCAGAGTACCTATCACTCTCATTAAAAATTAGCTTCATTCACATTTAAAAGCACTTAAACTTTTTTGCATTCAATTACGAAAGAACAAAAGTCATCAACTCTTCAATTCTTCTGTGGGAATGCATAAGCGCTAAAAAAAGATCACTTCAATAACATGCGCGCGCGTCGATGATTAAGATTCGCATATTTAAAAAGAGTGAAATATACAAAAATGTCTACGGCATAAAAACTGGTTTTTCTCTCTCACTCACCAAGCACAAGTATTTCATACTTATTTTATTTATTATTTTTATATTTTAACGTTTTACGTTAAAACGCATATGAATTAAAAGTACTCTGAATGAGACACAAACAAAAAGGCTTTATAAGATCCTAATGATATGTGAATTCCACAGCAGTACCGCATCTTAATTGTGTCTTTTTTCTCGCTTCATTAAAGAAAACGGAACGACCTTGCCTTCTTGCCATATAAATCTTCATCTTCATCATCATCAATTCTTTCTTTCTTCTTCTTGCAGGCAAGCAAGCAAGCAAGCAGCCGAGCGCACCTCAAAAATACCACTCATATGTGTTATTATTATTTCTCTTGCTTCACACAAGTGTCCTCTTCATATGTTTTTTTACAAACTTTTTTCTTCTTCATTATTTGTCATCTTTCGTCTTATATTCGGTTAGTCGGTTATTGTTATTATTTTTTGCTGCTGCTTTTTGATCTTAAGTAGTACGGTAAAAAATCGTCATCATAAATACGCTTACCATTTCTCTCTTCACCTCATTTACATTTATGACGAAGCCAAGATCTTTTTTGCTATAATTTTTTTTTTCATGGTCTTCGTTGTTCTGCATATTGTTAAAGTTAATGTCATCACATGTTTCTTTATTTTCGAAATCAAAAATATTTTTATTGGAACATTTGCTCACACTATACGATTTGCTAACCATATTCTTGCATTAATTACTTTTAGAAATTTTTCTTTCTGTTTATTATTGCTTAAACACAAATCATATTCTTTTTCTATTGCATAATTTTAACTTTATTGCGCTTAGTAAAGCGTCTTTCTTTTTGACAACATCACACAGTTTTTCTTTTTTTTACATAAATAATAAACTGGATGCAATTAATAAGTCGCTGCTCATTTAATGAACTCTGGTTATTCCTTTTAATTATTAAATTTTATAGATTTTTCCTTTTTTTAAGCCCGACTCGCGTGAAGTGTTGAAGCCGACTGACTACATAAAAATTATACTCAAAATTAAAAGCCAGTGAGGCAAAGGTAGCTGAGCAGGAATAAGCTCCAAAGAAAGAGAGAAAGAGAGGAGAAAAAATTGTGAGTAAAACTGACGACTGAATAGTGCATGATGTTAACTTTATTCAAACTTTAGACCATACAATAAAGGAATGGAAGCGAAAAAGAGATGTAAAAGAAAATAAAATATATCGATATGAAGAAAAATTTGAGCACACGAGAGAGATAATATTATATGTGATGCTCGATCATGGTTATCATTGTGCGAAAAAAAAAGTTGTGAGATTATTAACATTTTATTAAACGATAAACGAACGTTTTAGCTTTAAGCATTGACATCTTATATAATTGGGTCACCATTAACACCTAGATAGATAGTACAACAATCAGATTAGATAATAAGAAATGTTTCGAAAAAAAAATAAAAACAAACAAAAAATTTATCAGTCACTTGCCCGGATCAGTTGACTTTAGCGCATTTTTGTCGCCCAGATCAGTGACATTGCCGATTACAAAATAAAAGAATCTTTTATGATTTTGATTCGTTTTATTAATTCACAGTGGCCTGAATAAGTGTTTTATATTTAAAGTTCATTAATTCAAATTACTAATGGCTTATGATAAGATGCGTATGACTCGTAAATAAAATGTTCGACATTGTAATTTTCAATTCGTCCAAATATTCCATCAATTGTAGTTCCAATATTCGTTGACGACTACCGTAAAGAATAAAATCTTAAATCGAATAATCGAATAATCGAAACATGAATGCTTTGACTTCATTACTGGATTTCAATTTCAAGTCACCAGAAATAATTAAATTCTGCCTTACTTTCTGATTTCGAGTTAAACAAAACTAATTTGTTTCAATAAATTAGACTAAATCAGTTTTCGATACAAAAATATGTTTAAAAAATTTAAGTTGAAAATAACGGTCGAGTTGAATTCAAATTGAAAAAGGGGCAAAAAAACGCGTCGACGAAAAAATCTTAGTAATCGACGCAAAAAATTTTTGTTTACAATTTTCAATACGGAAATTTTGATTCGTAATATCTCGAATAATGCAATAAGTGACAGCTTTCTAACTAAGCGATAAGCCAATAACTTAAAAGCACAAATCA
>JACWBX010001453.1:0-17538 GCA_014622435.1 Polypedilum pembai
AATTATGGTGGTTGTAAAGGCAATAAAAATAACTTTGCAACTGTTGGAGCATGTGAACATCATTGTAAGAAACCTGGCATTGGAAAGAGTGAGTAAAATTTTCAATTTATTGAATGAATTTTGATTTGATTTTGGAATGGGGAATGTGAAATTTTGTACTAATTAGTCAATTGAACCACAGTTTTGAGTTCATCAGTTGATTATGTGATGATTTTTGTGTTTGATTTAAGTTTTTGGTTTTGTGTTTAGTTTGTTAAATAATTTTTAATGAATGTAGAAATAATGGAATATTTTGATATTAAACTAAAGACAGAAGAAAGGGAAAACAGCTTTGATGAGAAGTTTTTAAAAATTTCATTATTTTCGGTAGATTTTATATTTTTAACAAAATTTAGTTTAAATCAAAGGTTGTGAATTTTTGGTAATTAAGATCAAGGGCAAGAAATTTTGACCTTATCCAACTTTTTTGTCGGAAGATCTTTTTTCATCATTAAGTAATAATTGAAAAATAAATTTTTGTATCAATTTTTTTTTGATATTTTACATAAAGCTCACACGATTTCGTTTGAATTAACTATTTTAAGTCTTTATGTAGGTATATCGTAATTAGTTTTTGAATTTTCAAAACAGAGGAATTAAAGCTTCTAAATGAATAAAAGTTTTCATAAGAGAATTTTTGAATTAAACAGTCACGGTGAATTTTTGCCAAAAACTTTCTGTGAAAAATCTGGAAATTTTTATATGGACGACAATTTCAAGCTTGACTGTGTATATTCAGCTTTGTTTATATTTTTCGAAATTTCTTCAAAGCTGTTTCCCTTTTAGTAAATATTCGACTAATTGAGTGATCAAAATTTTAAATTAAAAATGTAAATTAAATTAGAGATTGAAGTATTAAAAAAATTCTAAATTGCTAAACCATAATTACTCAAAATATTCTATTATTTCTTAAACTCATGAATAATTCTCTAATCAAAAGAGAAGATTTTGAGGTTTTGACCTTAATTTACAAATTTAACAATCAACTGAACATTGTTGTCATCATCATCATCATCAATTTATTGCATTTGTTCTTTTTTTCATCTATTTATTTTATTGCATTTTTAGCACTAACACTAAAACAGAATTTTTTATGTCTTTCTTTTTTTTTCTTTTTCTAACCTCATATACAAAAAATACATACATTTGTAACATTCATACTCCCAAAAAAAAATACACATAAATAATAAAAAAATCCATACAGAACTTTGCAAATTGCCAAAAGAGACTGGTGATGGTTGCAATGAGAAGCTCGCTCGCTGGCACTTCTCAGAAAGTGATAATAAATGCATGCCATTTTATTACGACGGGTGTGGTGGAAATGAAAATAACTTTGAATCAGAACAATCATGTCTTGAAACTTGTCCAGCAGCAGTCGGTGAGGATTTATTTTTATTTGTTCTAATAATTTTTGTTTTTATGTCACAATTTTTTATATTACAAGAAGCTGAAGGAAAATGTTTCTTGTCTAACACTAAATTAACCTTAAAAGAGTAGAAATTTAACATTTATTTAATTTATTTAGTCAAAGATCAATGTCAGTTGCCAGCAGACATTGGCAATTGCCAAAACTATACAGCTTTGTGGTACTTTGATACCAAAATTAAACGATGTCGTCAATTTTACTACGGTGGATGTGGTGGAAATGCAAATCGTTTCAATTCTGAAAGTGAATGTGACCAAAGATGTAAGAAAGATGATGATCGTAGACCTCAACCAACACCACCAAGAAGACCTGAACAACCACCAGCAAGAGAAGATCCACGACAGCCAGAGACAACTCGACGACCAACAATTACTAAAGCTAAAGATATTTGCTTATTGCCAGCTGCACAAGGAAATTGTAATGAAAATCAGAGACGTTATTACTTCAACAGAGCTTATGGTATTTGTACACTTTTCCGTTATTCTGGCTGTGATGGAAATGAAAATAATTTCGAGACTCAAGAGGAATGTGATGAACTTTGTCTCGATTCAGTTGATCTATGTGATTTAGCACCACTTAATGGACGCTGTGATGAAAATATTACTAAATGGTACTTTGATCCATACAGTCGTAGCTGTCATGAGTTTGATTATTCTGGATGTGATGGAAATAGAAATAATTTTGATGATGAAAGTTCTTGCATGAATGCTTGTCGTCATAGATTAGAAGATGAAGAAGAAGTAGATGATAGAAGAAGAGATGATGAACGTGTACCACAGACAGAAAGACCACAACAGCCGCCATCAAGAGTAATTCTTTTTAACAAATACTATAGAATTGCGAGAAAACAAGAAAGATTTTAGAAATTTTAGATAGTTTTAAACAAAGAAAAAACTTTCTTAAAACTAACTCGAAATTAAAGCTAGAACATTTGAGTTATGAATTAGGCTCTAATAATGGTCAATTAGTATATTGCGGCATACTAGTGTGTTATAGATAAACCTTGGATCACAAAAGCTTTAGTTAACAAGTTTTAGTAAAATTTTTAAAATACTTTTCCAATTTTTGCTAAAGTGTTAAATTTTTCAAAATTTAAATTCATATAAAGCAACACTTGAATGTAAAATGTAGAAAATTTACTTGAAAATTTCAAAATTAAGTAACAGTAATTTAGGGAATCAAGCAACGTGTAAAGATTTAAATTAAGAACCGTAAAAGCTGTGTTGAAACGCCCCTAGCATTGAGTTCTTTAAATAAACATTTAATGACTTTTACTAAAAGAGCTATGGCTCAAAAACAATAGCAGGAAGCCATGCAGTACTTTTAGATTTTTATTCCTTAAGCTTGTCGCATTCTTTTAAGCTATTAAGATTGTTTTTAGGACTTGTAGTAAAAGAGAAAATCGCGATATCAAAAGAGTTCTCACGCTTTGATTTAATGCATTTTTTTGTTCGTTAAATTTTAGGAAAAATTTCTAAAATCTTTCATTGTTTTCTCCTATTACATAGAAAAGAAGAGATTTTAAATTTCATGTTTAGAATAGAATTTTAACATAGACATAAAAAACTTTTCAGGATACTCCAAAAACAAGTGCAGTTTGCTTAGAACCAGAAGAGCCAGGTCCTTGTGATGAATATGTAATCAATTACACATTCGATCAAGAGTTACAGCAATGCAAAGCATTCTATTATGGTGGATGTGAAGGCAATAATAATAGATTTGGAACTTTAGAAGAATGCGAGTCAATTTGTCAACAACGTGAAGGTACAAAAAATTTTTCTTAATAATTTTTAATCAAAAACTTTTAATTTTTCAGAGACAAAATTCTTTTTTTTTTCTTAATGAAAAATTATTTTTTTGGGAGTTAGAGTAGATAGTTGCAAGAGAAAAAAAATTTGAGATTAGCTCACGCACTTAAATTAATTAAAAAACTTTTTTTTTGCGCATGTTTTCTTGAATGGTCAATGAATAGATATAGAAATAGATGAAGAAGTTTGTATGTTGCCTGCTTATGTAGGTAGTTGCCAAAATGAAACAAATTCTATTAGATAAGGCACATGTCTCGAGTTTTTCTTATTCTGATTGCATTGGTAATCGCAAAAATTTGCATGAGACATTTCTGTCTAAGCAGAAGCTTCAGAATTAAACTGCATTAAAATTTAAAAAATTTACCAAAATTTCTTAAAATTTCAAAATACTTTCAACAGACACAGAAGATAGAAGACCACAACCACCACCAGAAGAACCAAGACAACCAGAAGAGTCAAATTGTGAACCATTCATTCGCCACTGTGATGCTCTTCGTTGTCCATATGGTATTTTGAAGTCATATGACACATCAAGCGGATGTGAACGTTGCGAGTGTGAAGAACCATGCGCTGGCTATGATTGCCCTGAGGGAAGCAAGTGTTCAGTTGATGTGACATCTGATGTTCATGGAGAAACAATATTTGTGCCAGTATGTCGTGAATATACAAAACGAGGTCAATGTCCAGCACAAATTCCCGAACAACAATCATCGGCATGTGAAATTGAGTGCAATGATGATGCTGATTGTCGTGGTGATCACAAGTGTTGTACATCGGGATGTTCGAGCATATGTACATTGCCAGTTGATGATAGAGAGCCTGCAACAGCTGCACCACAGCCATATTATCCAGAAGCACGCGAGCCAGAGCTTGAAGAAGTTCCTGAAGAAGATTTACGACCAGTTGCGAGAGAAGGAGGTGTTGCTACATTGCGTTGCTTCGCTACAGGTTTCCCACCACCTTCAATAACATGGAAGCGTCGCGGTCTAGAGGTAGATAATGAAATTATTGAAAATTAATTGGCATTTAATTGATTTTTGTGTCGCAAATTGATTTCAGCTTAAGACAAATCAAGGAAGATTTTTACTTACATCAAATGGCGATCTTCAAATTGTACAATTGCATAGAACTGATGCAGGAACTTATGTTTGTGTTGCTTATAATGGAGTTGGACGAAGTGTTGAACGTGAAATTACGCTTACTGTTGATGGTGAGTTTTAAAGAAATTTAATTGATTTTTTGGAAAATGGAAAGAATTTTTTTCATGCATGTGAAAATTTAATTTTTTTGGTATGTGGATGTTCAAAGAAATAGTTTTTAAAATTACTAAATGTTTTTTTATATAAAAAACAGAGTTTGGAAAATATTTTTGTAACGGTTGATTTTTGAATTTATTAAAGTTTTGCCCGTGGATGCCGATATAAAAAAGTATTTAGAAATATTTAGTTATGAAAATTGGAGATTGGTGCTTTGATCAGCTCGTACATCGAGCGAACACTAGATTTTATTCAATTGAAAATTTCAACTATTTTTCTTTTATGCTGTATAAGCACAAAATTTAAAAAGAAATTTATTACTAAAAGTTCAAAAATGTAAGAACTCGAAATAAAGTTCAATTTGAAAATTTTAAAGTTCAAAATAATATTTTTGAAAAAGTTCAAAAATTCGTCTAAAAAATCCGTTATATTCAAAAATATTTCCCAAATTTCTGTTTAAATTTAAAACCACAAGAGTCTGGTGAAAAGATTTTAACAATTTTTTATTTTAATTAAATTATTAAAAATAAATCAGAACCGGTGGAGGGAAGTGCTTATATAGTTGGTGAGCCAAATTCAACTGTTGTTGCTCATCTCTCACAGCCAGCTGTTTTGAGATGTGCAGCTGGTGGCTATCCAAAACCATTTGTGACATGGTGGCGTGGCGACAAAATTTTGCCATTGAAAGATGATCGTTTTGAGATTACTCGCGATTATTCGCTTATGTTTGATAGAGTAGATTTGTATGATTTGGGACCTTATACATGTCAGGCATATAATGCTATTGGTAAACCAGTATCGGTTACAATAACACTAAAAGCACGTGGTGCTGTTCGTCCAAAAACTGAAGAGGACTATAAATACATGCAATACCTTGTCACTGAACCTTTACCACCCACACAACCTACTTATAGACCTCCACCACCTACTCAACCCACTCAAAGACGACCTCCTATTACTCGTCCCACTAGACCCCAAATTATTCCCACACAACCTCCCTCACAAGACGATTATGGTGAGTTGTGTTTGATTGTTGCTTGTTGCATAACTTGCATGCGATTTTGGAAATTTTTTTGTTACTAATGCTTGCTTTTACTTTCACTAACTGATAAACTTTTATAAAAAACATTTTAATTATAAAAAATTATTTCTATAATTAGTTCCTGTTACTGCTAACATTATACTGCCAAAGGGAAGATCATACAGCGTTGGATCTGAAATAAATCTTGTTTGTAATGTAACTGGAGAGCCAACGCCAGAAATTACATGGTACAAAGACAATCGACCAATTGAAATATCAGATAAAATTGAGATACCAGGTAAGGAGAAATTTATAGAAGAGAGAAAATTATTTCAAATTATTGACTGAATTGTTTTTTTCTACAGAACCAAATCAACTTGTTGTTCTTGATGCACAACCATTTGATTCAGGAAATTACAGATGTGTTGCACGAAATGATTACAGTCAAGCATTTGCAGCTGAAGTTATTAGTGTTGAAGGTAAAATATTTTATGAACTTTTATTTAGAAAAGTAATTTGCGACATTTTAAGTTATTTTCAAGGCCTGAAAACTTAATGATTTCAGTTAGTTTTCAATAACATGACCGTGAAAATACATTTTAAATCTTTGGTTTACTCCAGTGGTGTCCAACCTGTGTGTCTCACTAGTGTGCCGCAGCAAAGGTTTAAGTGTGCCGTGGCTCAAAAAAGGTTAGACACCACTGATTTACTCGATCGAAGTTGAATAAAATAAAATTCAGTATTTTTTGCTCTTGGTTAATTTAAATATGCTTAATTGAAATTCTATGAAAAATCATTTTGAGTTAATATAAACTTCAAGCTAATATTTTTTAATTGAACTTTTAATTTTCTCTTAAAATTCTTAATTTTTTAAGACTTGATTATTTGACTTTTGAACTATAGAAAATATCGTAGCGTATCACTAGGTTTTGAATGTTTGTTTGATGACTATGAATGATGAAATTTGTTGACTAAAGAATACTTTTAACCACTATTGAGAGTCTTATTTCGACTGTTTTATAATTTTCAACTGACTTAAACAATGAAACTTTAACGAATAATAACTCTTAGTGGACTAAACGATATCTTATACCTATATTTATTGACTATAGTGGAATTAATACTAACAAATAATAATTATATTTAGCAACGATGTGTAATGTATGTGAGTAAGAAATATATGTATCTGTATGTTGCCAGCGCCCTTTACCTGTGAAAATTTTAAATCTTAAAACATTTGAGATCCAGGGTTAACAACAAATTTGAGGTCGGTGGAGGAAATGTGAGGATTTGGTTATTTTTTGTGAGGAAATGTGAAATCGCTTGGAAATTTACGTGAATTCAGTGGATTTTGTGGAGATTTGTAGGGATTTATGGGGATTTTTCTTCGTTGTTAACCCTGGTTTGAGATCAAATCGGATCAAAAAGATCAAATGAAAAAATTTTATCTATCTATTTTGAAATTCAAGAATTCTCAAACCTTTGTTTTTGTCAAAAATTAAATTTTCATAAATTTTTATAATCAAAAAAGTTAAAAAAAACTCTTTTTCTACCTTTAACAGGTTTACACATACCATCAGATTGTACAGATAACAAGAACTATGCAAATTGTGCGGTAGTTGTGAAAGGAAATTTTTGTAATCATAAATACTATGCCAAATTCTGCTGTCGTTCATGTACACTTGCTGGACAAATTCGATCACACGCTAATTAAATTTATTAAATAATATTAGAATAAACTTTTAATTTTATAAACAAACAAAAGTTACAGAATAATTTTTAGAAGATGATATATTAACTTTGTCCGTTATTCCATCAATATTTTTCATTTCTACATCATGACAAAAATTTTTAAACAATGAAATTTCTGTATGTATTTTAGTTGTAATTAAATTTCAAAACGGTTTTAAACTTTGCTTTTTAATTCGGTACATTTGAACACAAATTATTCTATCATTTCTGTTATATGTCAATAATTTCAATTAAGTTTTTAAAATAAATTATCAATTAATAAACAAACAGAAGCGAAAAAAAATTCACTAAAGAGGAAAAAGCAATTAAGAGAGAAAAAAATATATTTATTTTCTGTTGTCTGCGTTTTATACAATTAATAAAAATAATAATAAAAACAATAAGAGATAATTCTGTTACCTTAATCTGTAAAAAATTAAAAAAAATGTATGAAAATAAAGTCGAGAGCGTACACACATGATGGAATTTCTTTCATATCGCATAATATAAATAATTTTTCACTGGTCTGCATTTTAATATTAAGAGAGAAAGAGAGACAAAAGAGAGCATCGAACGTAATCCCGTGTGCATGATAAATAACAACATCAATAGCAGTAAATCTCTATAGATTGAGAATGGTAAATTGGAGCGTAAAAAAACAAGTAAATTTATGTGAATAAAGTGGACGAGAGATAAAAATTTCATAAATAATAATTTTCTTTGTGGTTGAATTCTCACAAAATAAAAAATTTTCATAAATATGACGTATTGTCTATGAATGTTCTTTATTTCTTTTTTATTCACTGACTCAGAGATATGTGAGCTTAAATAACATATTATAATAAAAAATAATTGAATCCCGAGGATTACTGAGACATCACATTAATCATCTGCAGGAGAGAGCAAGCAGCAGATAATAAAAATTTCTCTCTGTATAAATTTCCAGTTTTCGTGCCTAGCACAAAGTCATTTTCACAATTTTATTGTAATAAAAAAAAATTTCATAAATTTGTATTATCTTGAACCTTGATTTTTTTCAACATCATGCTATTATCATCATAGGAGAAATTTAAAATGTTTAAATTAAAAATTGAAAAATTTTTAACAAATGAATTAAAATTTTTTTTTAGCAAGGGATTGTAAACTCTACAGAAAAAATCTAACAAATAAACAAAATTTTTTTGAGTTTCAATGGCTACTTTGTTTTTGCTACTAAGAGTTGTTTCCCCTTGTTTTGGAGAAAATTTTGAGTCATCATAAAATGGAACCAGAGTTGTAAAAAAAGATTCTACTTTGTAGATTTTTGCTTCTTTCAACAGTAGATTTTGGCAACAGTAGCCAAATGGCTATTATAACTAAAAACTACTATTTATAAAGTAGCCAGTGGAAAAGAGTGGCTAATTGGCTACTGGCTACGGATCAGTAGTTTAACCACTCTGAAAGGAACAATAAAAAGTTCTTGAGATTTTTAAGCATTTTTAAAAAAAGTTCTGGGAATTCAATATACAAAAGGTTTCCCAATTAAGACTTAAGATTTTTAAGAGTAAACAACAAAGGCTCTAAACAATCATTAAAAGTCGTTTGAATCGCATAAAAATGCTTCGTTTCCACCTCTTGGTAAACAACTTGCAATTAATTTTTTAAAGCACTTTATTGTTGGAAATGATGCGTTCTTGTAAATGCGTAAGTGAAATTGTTAACTGAAAAAAGACTTCTTTTCAAATTCATCATCACTTACAGCACTGTCGTCAATTCTCATCATTTCAAAAGGTTTAGAGCGTAATGTGGCTGAAGCTTTTTATGTGTAAATCCGAGACACAGTTTATACAGTCAAAAATGTCAATTAAAAATTTATTAATAGTTTTCAAATTTTCAAAGTTTGTTTTTTTATTGAAGCTGAAATATTTAATTTTTACCTTTTAAAACTTCATCAATGGAATTCGTTAAATTTTCACCTGAAAAATCCTTTTATTACACTTTTTAATTTAAAAGTAAATTAATTTTCTGATGTAAAACATATGTCAATATTTGAGATAGTTGAGCATGTAAAAAAATTCATTATAGCAATTTTCATTCATCAGCAACAATTAATTGAAAAGAGAGCGACAGTTTATTGATTTTTAACAACTCACTTTGTGTTTTTTATTTCACAATTTCGATGTTGACACAATTTTTTTCTTTCTTTTTTATCATTCAACCATTTAATTACAGAAGAGATATTTGTTTGAGTTAATATAAGTGTGTATGAGTAAATATTTCATTTTATATAGCACAAAATTAATTTATTTTCTTTTTTTGATAAATAATTTTAAGTAATATTTTATTTCATTTATTTTGTCACAAAAATGTTGGCTAATTATGAAAAGATTTTTTTTTATTTTTGAGAGGGAAAGTGAAAAGAAATTATTGAAATTTTGAATGAAATCTTTTTAAGTTCAAAATTTTCAAACTTTTGTTGTAGAATTTTTGAACTTTTAAAATATTCAAAATTTTCAATTTTTTTGTAGAAATTTTTAAAAGATTTTTCAAAATTTGAAAAGTCTACAAAGTTTTTCAAAAAAAAACTCAAACTTTTTGAATGCTTTTTCAAAAACTTTTCTAAATTCAAAAATTTTTAGTTGCTTTTCTACAAACGTTTACAAACTTAAATTTAAACTCTCAATAGTTAATTGATTAATTTTTTTTCTTTCTTCCATCAAAACGACAAAAAGTCTATGAAATTAAAACATATTTTGTGCATTTTTAGAGCAACAAAACATTTGACGTATTTTGGCTAAAATGCCATCATTGGTCCGCGATGGAAGCTCTAAATTCAATTGTGAATCACAATCATCTTCTTCTGACGAATTATCGCCATCATTTCCATCGTCCGATTCCGACTCAATAATTGTCATTTCCTGTATACTAAATGTGTCGACTTCCTTGTGCTTTTGCAGCTGCTGCTGTTGTTTACGTGAACGTGATTTTTTAGGCTTCTTGTGAATTGGAAAGAATGTTGTGACTTCATCATCATCATCACTGTGTTGTAGAAGAGAGAGAGAGAGAAAAAAAATTAGGAAAATTGTTCAAGCTTAAATTCAGTCAAGTGCTCACCTGTTATCACTTTTATATTCGACTAGTGGTTTATGATTTTCACTGTTGCTACTTCGAGGAAATGGCAGTCTTTCAATGGAAATTAGGCTCGATATCGATTTCTTCTCTTCCTGTTTATTACAGTTGTTTATCAACGTGATTTGTTTTTATTTTTTATTATGTTGTAGGCAAAGAAGAATTGTTTGTCAAATGACGATGATTGATATGAAAGCATTAGAAAAAATTAGAAAATGAAGGAGAGAAAAAAATTGAATTATTTTTGATTGAAGTGTAAAATTGATTTTTATTTTCTACTGTGTGGGATTTTATTGTAATTATGGGAAGTAAATTTGAAGATTTTTTAAATTCTTTATTGAACAGTTGAAGAAAATTCTTGTGCTTGTAAAAATGTGAAAGAAAAACTATTAAAATGGACACATTCATAATCTATTTGGAGATTAAAAATTATCTAAAATTTTCTGGTAGCCCCGACCAAAAATATAATTACTAAATGAGAATTCCGAAAAGCTTTCAGAATTTCCTAAAGTTTTCATCCAAAAAATTTAAAAGTAACGTAAACACCCAAAAGTACATTAAAATTTTTAAAAATTTTATTAAAATGGCAAACTTTAAGTGTTTCATGTTTTTCTTCAACCTCTAATTAGACTTTATTTATATCTTCAGTTATTTAATTTGTTTATCAAGAGACAAAAGAACTTCTTAGTTTTCTGCTTAACTTTTTGTTTTCAAAAAAGAATGTGAAATTTTTACTGAAAATTATTTGAATTTTCCAAGGTAGGGACATTACCAAGAAAATTTTTTTATTTTTCAAGCTCGCATACTGCCATTAAAAAAGTTAGGGTACTAGCTTTTATAAAATTCTTAAATGAGCTGAATTTTCAGTAAAATTTGTTTAGTTCTGAGAAATTAACAAATTTCAAGCAAAATTTCAAAGTTTCATTGCAAAATACCTTAGGAATTAACAAAAACCTCATTTAAGAATTTTTAAATTAAAATTAAAACCGTCGCTACTCAAAATATTTTAAAAATTCCATTTCTGAGATTTATTATGTCTTTCTAATCAGTATTTTTCAAATTTTATAGATTTTAAAGGAATTTTTCAAAAAATCATTTTAAAATATCTGAATTGTTTTGTTTAATCTAAGCTAATTTTCACTTTTTAGGTAGACTCTATTGATAATATGTACGTAGTATAAACCAAGGAGTGCGAACTCTTTCAAAAAAATATCAAAATTGCAAAAACATTCGCAAAATTGCAAAAATATTTACAAAAATATCAAAAATTGCAAAATTTTTTTGATAATTTTCATACAAAAAATTATTTTTCAATGCCTACTCTGTTTTGCTTATTAAGAGTTCTAACCCCTTGATATAAACAGTACAAAATATTAACAAATCTGCTTAGATTTAAGTAAACAGCTTATATTTTTGCTGTTCAAGCTTATTTGCAAAAAATATATCAGATTAATTTAGATTTCACACTCAGTTGATTGTTCATTGAATAACTCTAATTATCACAAGTGAAGAGAAGAATAAGAAAATAATTATGATAATTGTGATAGTACGATAAATGTCACACACTTTGTGGTGAAAGAGAAAGAAAGTCCACCTTGTTAAGAGCAGGAAGGAAGTGTCATAGAGTGCTAAATTAATTTTCCATATCAAAAGACAGAATGAGCAGAAGTAGAAGTAGAAGAAAGAAAGAAAACTCAATAATAAACTCACAATATCATTTTCCAATTGATTGAGCTTCTCATTATGCAGGAAATTTCTCTTCGCCCGATTCACTTTCTCTTCCAATTTCCTATGTAGGCTCTTACATGTATTAATATTTGACAGCTTCTTGTTATGCTCATGTAAGTGATGATGGTGATGAGATTTTTGATCGATTAGCACTTGCGATGCTTCCACTGAGTTGCCGCTAATTAATGATGGATTTCGGAACGCCACATCATCAATATTGCTATTTGACGTGCGATTAATGTTTAATATATCTTCGTTTGACGATGTTGAACATTCACTTCTTAATGTTTTGTTATTTTTATTTTGCTGATGAATGAAAAAATATGTTTGGCTGAAAATTTTCCAATTTTTCACAATTTACTTACCATAAAATTCGCAACTCGATCACCACTGTCAAATCCACTATCCTCCATTATCTTATCTATCACTTGAATGTGAAATTTTTGTAAAATTACAACTAAAAACTCACAAATTTAATCACAATTTTACTAATGAAAAATTTTCTCGTCCGCTTCAAGTTATCACTTCGCCATGTTTTATCGATTTTTTTTTCTCTTTCTCTCTCTTTGTTTTGTATTTTACTTTCCAGTCTCTCACTCTTTCTCGCTCAATTTTTGTAGAGTTTTTCCTCTCTCATATAAGGAGAGAAAGAAAATGTAAATAAGAAAAATTAATAAAAATTTCTAAATTAACGAACTTTTTAAATTTAAAAATATAAAAATAAAATTTTTTTATTCAATATCAAATTCAAGCACATGTGTGTCATTTTTATAAAATAAATTTTGTCCTCTTGAGTGTCATCAAAAAGAAATTTAAGCAATCATAAAGAAATTGAAATTTTTTAGTCATCGTTGAGCATGAGACAGACGCCTTGAAGAACCCATCGATTAGGATGTACATTCGTTGCCAAATCAGCTTCAAATACCAATCCATTACCCATTGCATTACGTCGTTTTGATGTGATATAAACTGGAGTACGAAATGTATTCTGAGAATTAAGATAAAGAGAAATAAGAAAATTAAAATCATGCGTGGCAGATGATTGAAAATATTTGCCGAAAAAAAAAAGAATAAACATAAAATTTTTTCTTGTAAATAAAAACATTACATGAGCATAATCCTTAGCATATACGTAGATTGAGGAAAAAAATATTTGTGATGAAAGGAAGAAAAGCAGAAAAGGCAAAAAAAAAAGGATTTTCATCGCAATCCCTTTAAGAGAGAAGATTTTTCTTCATCTTTTTTTCTCTTGTATATATGAACAAATTGAATGTTGAAAGAGAAAAAAAAATGTGATTTGAAGATGAAGGTAAAAATAATTGAGATCAATTTTTTTCTTGATTTAAAAATGAAATAAGAAGCTAAAAAATTAAATATGAATGATAGATAATTTTCAAGATATTTATTGATCTGATAATTTAAAATAAAAAATTTCGAGAATTTTTAAAATTTTACTTTTTAGTTAATTAAATCTTGCTAAAATTAATATTGAAAATATATAAGCCCAGGGGTATTCACGAGGTAGCTATCGTTAGTTTTTCTCAGTTTTTTCTTGCAATTCTTATTTTTTTTATAGTTTTTCATAACTTTTTCCCGTTTTTTCTCTCTACTTTTTATTCGTGAATACCCCTGGATATAAACTTTTTATAAAAACAAATATTTTGAATATCGAAATTTTTAGAATTTCCAAAAAATCATTGAACTTGACGAAGTGAATAAAAACTCTCCAATAAGTGTTGAAAAAGCTATCCAAAAGTTTTACTTGAAATTCTAAAATTTTTAATAGTAAAATCTAAAAAATTAAAAAAAGTCAGTAGCCAGAATTGGTAAGTTACTGGTCTGTAGCCAGCAGCCATAATAGAAAATTTTGATTACAAGAATAATAGCCGAAAATTACTATAAAAAAAGTAGCCAAAAGCTACTAAGTAGATTTTACTATTGCAAACAGGTCCATGCAAAAATATTGGACGAAATTCAACAAAATTGCCTTATTAATAGCTATATTCATCTTAGATAAGTTCATTTACCAATCGTTTATTGAAATGAATTGATTCAAGGAGTAAGATCTTTGGTCTAGCGTGCGTTACCGTGCTCTAACGGGATCTAAAGTGAGGGTTTTACGCCTTAAATTGAATAAACTTGTTGTCTTTAACAAATTTAAAATAAAAAATTTCATTTTGGAACTTTTACATCAAATGTTGAATTATCTTTGAAATCTTTTTTATCTCCAATCTCAACTTTTTTTTAACTATTTCCAAATAAAATTTTTCTCAAAATCTTTAATCTTTTCACCTAAAACATTGAAAAAGAAATCACTTGACATGATCATATTTATTTAAATCACATTTCAATTTTTTTTCTCTCCCTTAAACAATTCCATCATCATCGTTGAACTATGTGTGGATAAAAAAAATTCTTTTTTTTTTCTCTTCCCATATGTATTTTTGTGTATATACAAAAATAAATTCCACATGTTCTGTCTTTTCCACTTATTTGCCATCATTCTATTTCATCCCTCTTATTTTTTTTCCTTTCTCTCTCCTCATTCCCCCCCACTTTTAGCTCTTTTCTGATAACGTAAACAAAAATAAATCGTGTTAGATGGAAAAGTAACAGAGAAAAAGAAAAGAAGAAGAAATGTATTGATAAAGATCAAGAAATTGTTGCAAGATGTGGAAATTAAAAGGAAAAACTTACTTAAGAAAGATTTTGTTTAATTTAAAGAATATCAATAAAACTGTAGACGCTAGGAAACTCAAATGTAAGCACTGATTTTTTAAACAGAAATATTTCTATAGGTTTTATTATATTAGAAGGTTTGGATTTTCCGACTTTTCAAGCTCACACTGAGAAAAAACTTTAAACTGGTATAAAATTTAGTCTCATAAAGTTTTTTGTGCCAAAAAAATCCAAACTTTGTGGCAATTATAAAGTTTGTTTTTGTCAGTGAACTTTGAAAAGCTAAGGCTTTTCATGAAAGTGATAAATTTTTTGAGGCAAACTACGAAACTTGTAGTGTAAAAAAGACAGTCAATTAAGACAATTTTTCTAGAAGTTTGCTAAAAGCACTATTTCATTCATAGCTATGTTATGTGGTAGTAGAGCATGATAAGGAAACAACAGACACTAGTCTTTAGATTTAGATTCAGATACTAGAATTATTTTGTGAACTAGTAAAAGCTCAGTGTGCTGGTAAAAATCATAAAATCTAGTGAAACTTAAAGTTTTCTAAATAGAATAAACCATAGTTGTAAAAGCAAGATGTACTTTCTAGCTTTTGGCTACTTTCTACAGTAGAATTTTGCTAGCAAATGACCAAAATCTAAATAACTACTGTAGCCATTGACTACTTTTTAAAAAAAGATTAAAGAAGATGAAAAAAAGTACACTAGATTCTGGCCACTGGCTATGAATCAGTAGCTTAACAACTCTAAATTAAGCTGAATTTTCAAATGTATTGTCTGGCCATGATTGTTAATTTTAAATTCATTAAAAAATTTTGAATTATTTCAATAAAAAGATCTTGTATCTTTTCTTCTTGTATCTTCATCTTGAAAATGTAATCAGTATTTTAATAAAAGCTTCAAAATTTCTTTGATTATCATGACAAAATTCTTTAAGAAAATTTTCTAAAAATAATTTTATATCAAAAATAAAAATATTTCTCATATTTTTTTTCATAAATTTAATGATCCCAAAGTTTCCATCCCATGTCCTTCCTTTTTCTTTCTTTTTCATCCTTCTATCATGAAAAGACTGCTCAGTCGTATGTGATTGGAATCAGATGGTAAACGGATGAAGCAGAAAACAGCTCAAACATATAAAGACAAAAGCACAAAACAAAAAAAAACTCAATGTTTGTATAGCATGAGTGAGTGAGTGAGAGAGATGTGTATCGATGTATATGCAGCAATTTACAACGATATTATATATATATCGAAAGATAAAAAGCAAAAAAGAAGGACTAGAGAGAGATAATGAAAGACTTTCAATATGTACAAAATAAAAGAAACTTTTTCTCCTCTCTATTTTCCTTTTCAATACACCATCTATCACATAGAAAACTGTTTATTTATGTGAATCGAAGCAAGTAAGCAAAAGAGAAAAGAAAGAAAAAAAAATTTCTCATGTTTAAGCAATCAAATATGTGATGGAATTTTTATGTCTATTCTTCACACACACACTCTTTAGATGTTTATTGAATTGTTATCATGCACATGTACTTACTTGCAATTTCAATCGATGTGCCTCAATCGGTTGAATAGATAATATTGGCAGTGGCTCAACAAGCACTTTTGGTAATGATCTATCCAAACATCTGTCTTTTATACGAGCGCCCTCAAGAAATAATCCATGAACATAACAGCCCTATAATGATGAGAAAATCGGATTTATTAAATTGAAAAAGCAAAAGCAAAAAAAACTCTTTTGGCTTCCATTTCAATTATTTTACATATTAAAATGAAAATTTTATGAATAGACGAAAAAAACTTTATTCATGTTCACTTTGATAAGTCGATTAGAATGCTTGTTGAAAAACTATTTGGGTCATCTAACTTAATTTTTAATAATCAATGGAATTCATAAAAGAGAGAAATAAAAATTTTTGTAAAAAAATTTAAACTTTTATACGTTGTAGGTTTTTGTGAAAATTGAAATTTTCAATGGCTTTCATTAAAAAAAATTTTCAAACTTTTTTTTTACCAGGCGTGGACACACTAAAAAAGAATAACAAAGATGAAAAAAGCTGACAGAAGCAGCAAAAAGCAAAAAGGAGCAGCAAGTTGTTCTTTGTTGATCTTTTTAGCTCTAAATTAGAGCACTGTTTATTTGGTGGTTGGACGTTAAAATAATCGTAATTTACTCTGAATAATTTAAAGTCAAAGCACAAAAAAAGCTCAACAAACTGCAACGTGTGTCTACGCCTGGCTTTTTCTATTATTTATTTCTTATGACTTAACAATGAATTCTCGTATTTTTTGTTTATTATTTGTTATGTATTAAATTTAGTACAAATGTACTAAATTGTGTACTAAAAAATTTATATTTCTTAAAAGAAAATTTTCTATTCTATTTAAACTTTTCATATACTAAATTCAACAAAAATAACTTGAAATTAATTTTTTTTAACAAAATAAAAAGTACTAAATTGTGTACTAAAAAATTGATGAAAGTCACTTGCCCGGATCAGTTGACTTTAGCGCATTTTTGTCGCCCAGATCAGTGACATTGCCGATTACAAAATAAAAGATTCGTTTATGATTTTGATTCGTTTTATTAATTCACAGTGGCCTGAAAAAGTGTTTTATATTTAAAGTTCATTAATTCGAGTTATTAATGGCTTATGATAAGATGCATATGACTCGTAAATAAAAACTTCAGCATTATAATTTTCGATTCGTCCGAATATTCCATCAAGTG
>JACWBX010001456.1:0-29471 GCA_014622435.1 Polypedilum pembai
AATTTGTTTTAATAAATAAAACTAAAACTGTTTTCGATACAAAAATATGTTTGAAAAATTTAAGTTGAAAATAACGGTCGAGTTGAATTCAAATTGAAAAAGGGGCAGAAAAACGCGTCGATGAAAAAATCTTAGTAATCGACGCAAAAAATTTTTGTTTACATTTTTCAATATGGAAATTTTGATTCACAATTTATCGAGTAATGCAATAAGTGACAGCTTTCTAACTAAGCGATAAGCCAGTAACTCGACAGCACGAATTAAAAGCAAAAAACCGGAAGTCTCTAGCTATTGTAGTTTTCAAGATCTCGAAGCAGCCGGGAGCCAGCCAGCCAGCCAGTCAGCCAGCCGA
Organism: Polypedilum pembai; assembly: GCA_014622435.1. Taxonomy (NCBI): domain Eukaryota; kingdom Metazoa; phylum Arthropoda; class Insecta; order Diptera; family Chironomidae; genus Polypedilum; species Polypedilum pembai. Next base: position 353 of record JACWBX010001456.1, read on the forward strand.
ACAGCCAGCCAGCCAGCCAAAGTGAATGTATAAGCTGCATTTTCTATACAAAAATGCGCTAAAAACAAATTATACGTAAATCGAAATTTTTTCACGATTTTACTTACATGAATTCTCTTGCTTTTTTCTTTTTCCATATTCAGAAAAGAACCGATTGGTCTGAGATTGGAAAGAAAGAGGGACAAGAAAGTTTTATAAAAAGTTTCATTGAAATCATCCAAGTTGGGGAATAAAGCAGGAAAATCGACCGAGCCTTCAGGCGAAGCTGGAGAACAGCAGTTAATGGACAACGCAGTGTCACCAATGCCCGAAGCACCATTAGCAATGATGGAAGTTGAGAAAACACCAATTTCGACACCAATGCACGATCCACCACCACCAGAAAAGTAAGTCAATCTTATTTTGATTTTTAAGCAGGTGTCTTGAGTCCATATGTTCTCAGAACATGAATTTTTAATATTCAATCTACTGTCGATACATGTTGTTAGTTATAACATTATCAATAAGAAAAAATCCAAATCAATCTAAAGGCAAAAAGGATGGAGGCGCAAACGCGGTGTGAAATTAAAAGTATTTGGAACACGCCATGGATGTTCCAAATTACTAAATTATTCAATGCGTAACTATTATAACAACTTGTTGGGTTCCTAAATGTGTCAATGAACCCTTAAAATGAAAATAATCTACTTCGGTCAATCAATAGAGCTCGCGCTCTGTACACACGGACACACTTAGCTAATGCTCACGTTATTGTCATAGGTCGTGAATGATTAGGAAATCCCTCGTAAAACAGTAGCAATAAATATGGGGTTTTGATAACCCTAGAATTATGAGCGAAGCCTCTGTCAAAATTGAGAGAAATTGAGAAGTTAATTTCATTTAATTGCCACATTTCTATTAATAATGTTTAACAAATATCTAAAAATGAAGAGCGAAAACTCGCATGATTGTATATTTGGAGAGTGGAAGTCAATTGAATATTTCAATAAACAATCAAGATTTATTAATTTTTATTACAGGTGTTTCTCTTGCATTTATTGAAAGAGAGATACATAAGACTCAACATATGTGAGTGTGTGACGTCAGATGAAAAAAAAAAAAGAAAATAAAAGTAAAGAGAAAAAAAAATTTTCATGTAAGCGCAAGCAAGCAGCCGAGAGAAGAGACACAAAATAACTAAAAAAAATGTATACATCTTGTCTTCTCTTTCTACTCCACTTTCGATAAAAAAAGTGTTCATCATCAGTGACTCTCAGTCGTATTCTGTGCATGTTTCAAAACGATCGTTTGTTGTCGTTTGCTCTTGTGTCTTTATCATTAAGTGGAGTTTTATAATTCTATTTTTACAAAATTGTGAAGAAATCGAGAGGGAAAATTAAGAGAAAACAAAAATTGCGTGAAATAAAGTGGCGAGTGACGAAAATAAGACTTGAGAATAAATTTCAATTATTTTGTTGTAATTGTGTTCTCACTTATTTCTCTTGAACTGTGTGAATTGTTCTCTCGAACTTAGTGTGATTGTGAGAATAAGAAGGAAAGAAGATCAATCTGTCAAGCGTCTAATTAATGCTAATTGAATCATTTTATTTCATTAAACGAAAAAGAATGCGAAAATAACAAAGAATTAAGGCAAAAAGAAAGAGAGACATTTTTTTGCAAAACACGATCGAAACAAACGAAAGAAAGAAGAAAAAAGTTTTTAATTTCATTAAAGTTCACGCGCGAACATAAAAAAGTTACAAAGTGGAGAACCGACGAGTGAAAAAAACAAGAATGCCGCGAACCGGTGCACAAACGTAAGTTTCTCTCTTCATCCTGTCTTGCTGTTGTTGCTGCATGTGTCTCATTCATAAAATTCATCAATTCGAAGTGATATGCGTTAAACTTTCTTAATTTTTCCTCTATCTTGATTGTGCCGATAATTTTTTAAATTTCTATTTCATATTAGTAAAAATCACTCAAATAACATGAACATAATTGGTTTTTGCTCTTTTTTTCGCGGATTCAATGACAGCTTAAACATGAAAATCATTTATTTAATTTGTTAAACATTTCTTCGTTTGTCTGGAGAAACTTTCTGTCAATTCCATTGCTAAGCTTCTAATATGCACTATTTTCTTCTTTACGTGCCAATGGCAACAGCAGCATCATCATACTTTTACTTACTTCCACATATTATATCGATATATGTGTAATAAGTATGGGTTTCTCGGTACACAAGTGATAGACGGACAGTTGGAAAGCGAAAGTGAAGTGATGATGTTGTTGTTTCCTATGAAGTTTATGAGCAGGAGAAAACTTTATGAAGAAGTTGAAGAAACTCTTTAATTTTCTCGTAAAGAAATTTAAATAAAATTATGTTAAATCATCAAGCATATTTAAGTCTAAGAAATTATAAAACACTATGAAACTTGATTTATCCGTTAAAATTTAAATTCAGCTGATTGTCTTTGAAATAAAAATATTTCTTATATTTGAAATGAAATTAATTTCTTACTTAAATTGTTTTAAATTATATAATTAACTGTATGACTAAGATAAAGCGATAAGATATTGACATGTCTTATGATTTAGTATAATTTAAATATTTTTGAAGAGGTTTGATTATTCTATTATTTCGTGTTTATGTCTAAATTTATGTAATGCCTCATACCTTTTTTATTGCTCGTGATCTCTACATAGTCATTACTCTTCACATTTTTAATCTGCGCGACTATATCAACAAAGAAGGGAAGTAGATCAAAGCAGTAAATTTTTTTTAGTTATTTATAATAGAAAACTTGAATGATTGCATTCATGCGTTACCATCAATTATATTCTTTTTTTTAAACGACAATTTCACATCGCGTTTTATATGATAGTTAAAGCTAAATGTTTCTATTTTACCATAAAAAGCGATAGTGCTAAATTTTAACTGCAAAAAGTTTACACATTGAAATTTTCTTTAATAATTTCCTTTCTTGCTCTCAATTCTGTAGCAACAAGCATGAACTTTTTATTCGCAAGGTCTTTTTCATTATTGTGAATGTAGAGATATAAAAAGATAATGATGTTGAGACGGCAAATATTTGATTATGACGAATAATTTGTATTTTTTTTATCTGAGAACTGTAATAGGAGCAAAATTCAAAAATGGAATCTGAACTCATTATGAAATAATTACTTTATTTAAATATTGTAATAATGTCTCCATTTTTGTCATTTTCAGACGTTATGACGATGAAGAAAAGACTACATGGGAATGCGGTTCATGGTGCGAGTACATTTTTGTTGTTGTGGTCTCAAGCATTTTGCTACTCGCTGTTATTGTTATGACCGTCTTCTGGATTGTTTTTTATCGACAAGGTTATAGTCTTGAAGATGCCAATAAAGAATTCAATTTTCATCCAACATTGATGATTACCGGTTTCATCACTCTCACTGGCTTTGGTAATAAATTGAAATTATTGTCAATTAATTGTGTTTATAGTTATTGTTTTTCACCCACAGCTCTTTTACTGTTCCGCTTCTGTCGTTGTTGCTCGAATTTACTTGTAAAACTTTTACACACATTCTTCCATGCTGCATCAATTCCTTGCATTGTGCTCGGTTTTCTTGCTGTTTTTGATTATAAAAATAACACTTCACAACCACACTTTTATTCACTTCACTCCTGGTTGGGATTCATTTGTATGGGACTTCTTGCTTTTAATTTCATCACTGGCTTTTTCAGGTTTGTTTTCTAATTCAATTAGGAAGTATGAGTGTTATATTTTCAAAAATAAATCATTTAATTAACAGTTTCCTCATTCTACTCTGCTGTGAGAATGCGACTTATAAATTTCGCTCAACGATGGTACCAATTCATGCAAGTCTGGGTCTTGCAAATTTCTTGTTAGCAATTGGCGCTGCAATCACCGGCCTTACTCAAAAGGCATTACACGATTTGGGGTAATTTGAGATGAATTTTGAGTTATTTGACGTAATTGCTCATTCAATTTTTCTCTCTCTCTTTTCTCTCTGTTTTTTTTCATTATTTTAGTAAAGACACATACTCTAGTTTGATGGAGGAGAGTATCATTATAAACACAATTGCAATGATCTTAATTGCTTTGGGCATCATCGTTCCATTTGCTATTCGTCGCACCAACTCTCCAGCTAGCTTCAAGGTCTACGTCACTGAGACCATTTGACCAGCACAAGTTAAAGTGCAAATGGTGAAGGAAATTACGGAAATTACTGTAACTGAACCGGAAGCACCTGCACCCGATGCTGATAAATATTAAGCTACTCAAAATAATGAATGAATCAAACGTTTCAACAAATCCATAAATAAAAAATCATAAAAAGAGAAAAATTAAATTATAGTAGATGTGTCAAGATAGTATTGATAGTTTTAAATTAAAGTTTATACATAAATTAAAAAAAATTAAAGAAAGCAACTTGATAGAGAGGAAGTTCGGATTTTGATGATGTGCAAAAAAAATTAAACATCTCACATCGTTCATATACGCACGTAAGAAACTTTAAAATCGGTATCATAATGTGAAATTTTTCTTGTAATCTTCCACATTATGTAACCATGCTCGAAACATCTAGTTTTATTATTTTAAAAGTCATGATAATGATAGTGTTAGTATAGCTGTCTCAAATGAAGAACTGATAAGCTCAAATTTAAAACTTTGATGGAACATACATGTATTACCTTTAAAGATGAGATAAAACAATTTAAACGTAGAAATCAAGAGAAAATTTTCTTTTCTAGAAAATATTATCTGTCGCCAAATTTACATAATGAATAATTATAAAAGAAAGATTTCATAATTTAAACTAAACAAAGAAAATAAACACAAAATTTGATAAATGGTCATTAGTAATGATATAAAAAAAAACTTTTTAAAAAATCACAAAGCTTAAGAGTTGATTACGTACATTATGGTTTTACTTGTTTTTTGAACAACAACAAGAAATCTTTAATGTAAGTTTTAGATAATTATTATGCTTTGTAAACATTTAAAAAAATGTAAGAGAATTTTTCGAATTATACAAAATGAAAGAAATGGAATGAAGCAAAGAAAGTAGTAGAAATGAATCTTTTATAAAAAATAAAACAAAACTAATCAAATCTATTATTCGAAACAAATTTTGTTAAAGAGTACCAATTTTGATAAAAGAAAATTAGAATCAAAAGAAAATATTGTTATTTAAAGATAAAAAGATATATATTTTACCCCTTTTTAAGAGCAAGTTTTTTTCCCCACAGGATTATTTTAAATCAATTTAACTTACTAAGCATGCATACATACATTTTTAAACATTCAAATTATAAAAATTTCATGCAAAAGTTTTAAAGTAAGTAGAAGAGAAGAATTCATTAAAAATGCATACACATACATAACATTAGTAGTTTAAAACGTGTTCAATAAGAGGAAAAATAAAAATAAAAATTAAAAATCTTATCCGATATCATTCCATCAGTAGATAATACAACTTCAAAACAATTATTAAAAAGCAACCAATTTTAAGAGTAAAAGAAGAATGAAATGAAGCAACAACAATTTAATGCTACCACCGTTTACAATTTTTTTGATACAAAAACTTTTTATTGAAATTTTTTTTCTTATAACGTGACCATCATCCTCAGTTTTTGAGTATTTTACAAGACAAAAGAAAATTAAATGGAACATACATACATAAAGCATACATACTTGCGAAAAGAAAAGTTTATTATGTGTTCAAAGTTGGAACTAATCAAAAAAAATGAAGGAACTAGTGTAATGAAAAAAACGTTTGTTATGAATTTCAATGTTATTAATCAAACAATTGTGCAATCGTTTAAATGAAATATAATGGAAATTTAAAAAAAAAAAGAAAATTCACAACGAGATATTTCAAATGATTCTCTCATATAAAAAAATCTTAAAATACAACTTTTTAATAACAGGCATTAAAATTTTTGTAAAACATTTAGCATTAAAATTCAATAAAGTATTAAATTAATTAAATCAATTTTTACGTCCGCTCACACACAGTACATCGTTATTTAAATTTTAAAAAAAATATACCTTTAATGAATGAAATAAAGAAACGCAAAACAGGAGAGTAGAAGTCGATTTGGTATTTTAATTTGTGTGTCATCAACAAAATTATTTTAAGTATGTATTGATATTATTATCATATGAAATTCATACATTAATCGTAAAATAAAAATAAGTTAAATAAAAATTTAAAAAAAAAATGTTATCAGTCAGTCATTCATTAAGTTGCTGAAAAATGTAAAAATAATTGTGCAACTGTTGAAATATGAAAAACATATGTTTTTCTGCTTTTTAAAAACAATTATTAATATTTTATTATGTATAGGAAAGTACAATAACATTTTTTTCTCTGTGTGTGTGTGTTTCAGTGATTTTAATTAGTTTCTTTCTCGACGACAGATTTGAAGCATTGTTCACACAATCGTACGGGAGATTGATATTGAATGTTTTCATTATTTGGCAACTGAGCAAAGTGATCACTGCAATCTCCACAGAATATCTCCATACATAGACGACAATGATGCCGTCTTCGACCTGTAATATTTAGTTTTCTTTTTGCCTATTCAATTAAAGATTCCTTTCAACTTACCTAACCAAAATTCAATTTGACAATTTTTACATTTGCTCCTTGCAAAATCGGGAATCCACGGGACATGGTTGTTGCCATCATCATGAGGTTTTTCATCGACCGCTTCCCATGAGCATATAGAGTTTTCAGAATTATATTCTTGATGCTAATTGATTGAATTGAAATAAATTAACATGTATTGTTGCTAGCTAGTAATTTTTCTTGCAAATCTCTTACTGGGTCATCAGATGCGGCTGCACTATGAGCTCTTTGAATATTTTGTGTTTTACCACACTGACATGAGGTTGCATTTACCAGTGCTCTTCTCGTTACAAGTAGTTCATAATAAAGCTTCTCCTCTTTAAGCTGTTGATGTTTAAGAAACGTGATTATAAAAATATATGTCACGTGTCAAAATCTACTCACTTTATGTTCATGCACTAACTGTTGCAATCTCAAATTTTCCTGACTTAGAGCAAACGAGAGTCCATCTACTGACGAAATCGTCTTTTCGAGTGTTGCTGGTGTTACTGAGCGTAAAACTGGCGTTGAAAACTGTGAATCATTTGATGATGTGCTACTTATGCGGATAAAAGTTTTAAAAGTTTTAATTTGATATTGAAAAGTCATTAAAAGTTTCATACCTTTCTTTTTTACTTTTTGAATGCCCATTTTGGAGATTAGACTTAAGCTTTTTGAAATGTTGCTCTAAATTCTCAACTGTTTCAGTCATCTGTATTGAAAGCTAAAAAATATTTTACTCTTTGACAGATTGATTTAAATTTTCAAAACTTACTTTATGCCCATCAATCTCATCTTTGTTATTTGAATCATCATCGACAATTTTTTCATGACCTTCATGATTGTTTTCTTCTTCTTCAATATCATCTTCTCCTTGTTGTTGTTCTTCTTTTTCTGCTTCTATAGTTTTTTGCTGAACAATAGTAAACTCGTCGGGAATTTTCACATCGTAATTTGTTTGTACCAACTCTTTTACTCCTGTAGTTATGTCTGATTGCTCATTATTAGTAAGTTCATGAATGTTTATGTCTCCATTATTGTGATTATTGATAATAAGACTATTACTAGTGCATAACGGCGAGTTATGATGATTATTATTGGTTATTATAATTCCTTTTTCCTGATTATTGATGTCGTCACTGTGACCGTTGCTCGTGCTACTGTCACATGACAAAATGCTAACTCTCATTGAGATAGCGTTGCTATCTGCAAATACTGAGGGATCACTAAGCCTTCTCGCAGAATCTTTGCTGCATTTGAGTTCTGAAACTAGATCATCAAAACTTCTCGTTTTTATGAGACCAGTCTCAGTGTAGATCGTATCACTCGATATCTTTAAATTATCATTTCCATTAGCATGAGGTGTATGGAAACTGCCTCCATACAACTCTTTCCAAAAGACCAAATCTCTTATTCTATGTGACGGCCATAAAACTTTGTCAAGAGTCGTTTGGTACAGAGGATTTTTGTAAATGGGCGTAGATAAGAAAGGCCACACGGAAAATGTACGTTCGTTAATGAAATTTTCAATTCTTTCCTTAAGAGTGTTGCACAAAAATGTGCCAAACAAGCAGGAGTGCACGTGCTGAGCTAGTTTGATTAGATATGATGTTGTGAACTCAAAACTACATGGAAATTGATTATGAATTTGATAGACGCAGTCAATCCATTGAAGAAAAACAGGGCAACGTTCATTTGTATCATCACTGCCTACGCCGTGTCCTACTCTATCACCAAATTTATGGCCGAATGCCAACCACTCCTACAATTTAAAATCATTATTAAACTTTCAAAAACTTTTATATTTTCAAAAAAATAAATATGTACCTTTTCAACTAAAATCATAAATCCTTCCATTGTTCTATAATAGGGATCAAGCAGTAGTTGTGATATACTAGAGATCTGCGAAGTACGATCCCACCCATCTAGATAATTTTGTTTTAATCAATTTTAATGTGATATCATAAGGTGGAGTGAAAAGAAATAAAATTTTACAACACTCAAAAAATGTGAAAAGAAGAATAAAATTTTATAACTCACCTGAGCAATGTACGAGAACGGGACGATTATTTTTCTCTATAGCATGAACAACAATATTGGCAGCAGACAATAGGCCAGAAATATGCTGCAACCAATTGGTTTTCTCAAGTAAACTGAACCAATTTGGAATCTCTGCATCTACACAAAGCTGACGTAAACTTTGAAATGACTTTCTGATTACATGAATGTTTCCTAAGTTCATAAACTCAATTTCAGCATTTGGATAGTATTCTGCACACTCAACACCGCCTCCTCGAGCTCTATTTGTTACTGCCGATGCATAACTTCGTGCATCAATAATTAATATTTTCTTAGGTGTCTCAAGATTTACTTTTTCTGGATTTAATGTATCCAAAGAATGGTCACTATCACTTTCGATTTTATTTGGCAATGGAGATGAATTTGTTTTTCCATTATCAAATGAGCAAGCATCAGCAAGAGCTTTCAAAAGCTGCTCGTCTTTATTATTGCGCCAACCAAGCCAACCGACTTCAGGCTGTGAAGATCTTGCAATAACAGCTCCTGATGAATGTCGATAAGTAACAATCGGAATGCGTTTTGAACTACGAAAACTTGCAACCGCTGTGAGTGTATCATCAGAAATACACGCAGGAACGATAAGTTGTTTAGGATAAGATGAGCATAATTTGAATTCAGAATTAATATTGGAAACTCGCCATGCACCTTTCAAATCAAATTTCAAGCGTTCAAGTTCATTTTTAAAGTGTTCATCGTAGCTAATCGCGTGTTTCAAACGATTTGATTCGTTATCATGTGATGTCTCCTTTTCAGACTCCCAAGCATGAAATGCAAAAGCAAAAAGGTTCTCAAGCTGATCGGGAACGCCGGTTGCAGCACTAATTCTTGCATGCCAATCATTACATAATTCGTTTGTAGAAAATGAGCAGACATGTGTACATGCATCTTTGCAACTAATCACTAGCTGAAACATTTCTTTAATTGAAACATTTTCAATAAGACGCAATGGTATTGAGGTTTCAAATGATTTTGTTGAATTCGATAAATACAAACGATAATTTGATATTGCCAAGATTCCACTGTCATATCTTCCAATATATTTTACAAATTCACCAGATACTAACATAAAAATGGCAAAATGATTAAAATTAAATGATGAAAATAATAAATAAAAATATTTGCTTACACTCGGTAAATGGAATTTGCAAGCTGTCATCTTCTTTTTCTATTTTTTCTTTGGGAAAGAGCTCTGTTGCTTTAATTTTGATCATCCATGATGAAGAGGGCATATCTTCAGCTTGTTGCCGTTGCTCTTCTTCAATGACTTCTTCACTGAATATCTTTAAATCAAACATAAAGTAAAATTTATATTTATTTTTCAAAAATTGCAAGATTTGTTTTTCAAAAGTCTTATTCTTTATCAGTGTCTATTTTAATTTATATTGATATAATCCATATTTTCAGAAATGGCGGATTTCTTTATGCAAGATATTATTTTTAAAAACTTTTTTTACTTGCTTTTTCAAAGAATCATCCATTTTCATGAAATTAAAATAAAAAAAAAATTATAGTGATTCAAAATATGACCTCGATTCGCAAAAATTTATGTATCATACCTATCACAATTTTGACTAATTAGTTTGATTAGCGTATATTTTTTTGATACATTTTATTTACTTCAATTGCCACTAATATTTATTTTTTTTTTGCAATTTAAAGATTAAAAAATATATCGAATGAAAATATTTTTTTGACTTCATAAAGGAAAACAAAGAAAATTTTTTATATTTTTTGATCTCAACTTACTTCTTTGACCATTTGTTTTGCTTTATTTACCACATTTATACTTAAAATTTAGCGAAAAGTTCGAATAGTTTAATGTTGACAATTAATAGGATGAATTGAGTAAACTAAAATTTTTCTCATAAAAAAATTCAATGTTTTGAAAAAATGGTATATACCGAATGAAGATGAATACTTTGATAACTAGTGAATTTTGAATAGATTGAAATTTGAACATATAAAACAATAAAAATTTTATTAAACTGAAAAAGAATATTTATTCTTCCAAATATGCTTGACATTTATGAATTTTGTGTATAATATTTATGTATTCATTAATTATCAAAGATGACTTTACTTATACATTTTTTGTTCCAGTAAAAGACTTCAACAATCAATTATACCAACAACAGATTATCCGTTCAAAATCAAAATGGAAAAAACCGTAATAATTCAACAAATTAATTTTTACAGAAACTGAAAAACTCAAATATTAAATGCTAAACACAAAACACTAAAACATTGAGTGCTGAGCACAAATACATTCAAAGATTAAATTTTGAGCACACAAATAAAAAAGTCAATATTTTAAATATTGGTAATTGATTAAAAATCATTGTAATCATCAATAGTTCATCTTTATTATTTTTTAAACTTTGTATAGAAAAAAATCAATTCAATTAAAATTCTAGCTCACATTTTTAGTAACTTCTTCCGAAAAGTGTGTAGAACTTCGGTTTATTGTTACATTGTGGATGAATACACTTATCATTTACTTCAATTTCAGTTGGCTGCTCAAACGGAATACACAAGGACTTTGCTCCCATTGCAGGACCTTGAACTGCTTCATCAGTTTCTTCACGTGCACTGTCTGCTTTTATTTTTTCCTCACATGAAATATCTCCACAGAATGGCGCCATAATGATGTTCTTTGCGTCCAAAAACGTTGTAAATTCTTTCCAATTTTTTGTTGTTTTCAAATGATCCGTCAAATCTTTAGTTGCTTTTTCAAGCATATATTGATGAATCTTTTCAAGCAAATCTGGTATATCTGTTGAAGCTTTACTTCGATTGATGGTCAATTTCTCTGCATTATCGCGACGTACGGCTACGAATTGTTGAGCTTTCAAGTCCTTTGGTCCTAATTCAATGCGAATCGGAACTCCTTTCAACTCCCAATGATTATATTTCCAGCCAGGAGAATAATTGTCACGGTAGTCTCCTTCAACGCGAATATTGCAAGCTTGCAATTGCTTTTCCAATTCTTTGCAACTATCAATGAGAGTTTTACGATCAGCATCAGATGTTGTGGCAGTGATACCGCAAGGAACTATTACGACTTGAGTATAAGCAACTCGTGGTGGTAAAACAAGACCTTGATTATCAGCATGGACCATTACCATTACACCAATAGTTCTGGTAGTTATTCCCCACGAATTCTGATAAACATATTGTTTTTCTTGTGTCTCTGGATTTTCAAAGATGATGTCAAACATTTTTGAAAAGTTTTGACCAAGGAAGTGACTTGTTGCACCTTGAATTCCGCGACCACTTGCAGAAACAAAAGCTTCAACTGTGGTAGTAAAATCTCCTCCAGCAAACTTTTCTTTCTCGGTCTTTCGACCTTTGACAACTGGAATTGCTAACAAATCTGTATAAATTTGTTTGTACAATTCAAGAATTTCATAAACTTCATCTTGAGCCTCTTTTGATGTTGCAAATGCAGTATGACCTTCTTGCCATAAAAATTCACGAGTTCTTAAGAATGGTTGAGGATGTTTGAACTCCCAACGCTAAAATTGAACAAATTTATTACAATGTTTTTTTAAACAAATGATATAATTTAAAACAAAATTTAAACTTACAACAACATTATTCCATTGATTTAAGCGAATAGGCAAATCACGATACGATTGTACCCATTTGGCATATGCTGGATACATGACAGTTTCCGAAGTTGGACGCACAGCAATTGGTTCTGCAAGATCTGATTCACCCGATTTTGTGACCCAAGCAACTTCCGGTGCGAAATCAGCAATATGATCCTTTTCCTTCTCCAAAGCAGCTTTTGATACAAACATTGGGAAATAACACTCTTTAACACCCATATCTGTGATTTTTCCATCGAAAAAATTTTTGATGTTCTTCCAAATTGCAAAAGCCCATGGACGAAGAATATAGCAACCCGACACGTCATAGTATTCAATCATTTCGCCTTTTGTTATGACTTGTGAATACCAGTCAGGAAGATTCTCTTCTTTTTTCGCTTCCAAACCCAATCGAGTTTGCTTTTTCAAACCTGAACTGTCATCTTTTGATTCAACTGCAACCTTCTTGGGTTCAGATTTCTTTTCAGCGGGCTTTGCTGCTTTTTCTTTTGCTGGTTGTTGTTGACGTCCAGCTACTGGGAAATCTTCCCCAGTCACTTCTTTATATTCAGCTTTAAGAGAAAGAAGAAGTTGAACGGCAGCATCGATGTCAGGTTTTGAGGTTCCTTTATTTGCTTTCAAATTGCGAACAATATTTCCTTGATAATTAATTTTTTTCGTAAGTTCATCCTTCTTCGAATCAGTAGTTTTTTCTGCTGGTGGTACCATATTTTCTTTGTTTTGAGCTTGAGTCGCTTCCGGTTTCCAATCTTTTCCTGTTGCTGATTTATATTCTGCTTTTAATTCAAGTAAAATCTTAACTGCTGCGTCGATGTCTTGTTTTGCAGCTTTTTGGGATTTTAAATTTATCACAATGTCACCTTGTCTTATAATTTTCTCGTTGGTATCACTTACTTGACCAGCTGACGTTGTAGTTTTAGCTTCAACTTTAGTAGTTGCAGTCTGAATAGCACCAGGCTTCCAATCTTGACCAGTTGTTTTCTTATATTCTCCTTTCAAATCGAGTAGAATCTTAACTGCTGCGTCGATGTCTTGTTTAGCAGCTTTTTGAGCCTTCAAATTTCTTACAATATCTCCTTGTTGAACAATTTTCTCGTTGATATCGTTAACTTGACCAACTGAAGGAGTAGGTTTTGTTTCAACCTTAGTAGTTGCAGTTGCAGTAGTGTCAGGTTTCCAATCTTTTCCTGTTGCTATTTTATATTCTCCTTTTAACTCGAGAAGAATTTTAACTGCTGCATCAATATCTTGTTTGGCAGCTTTTTGTGATTTAAGATTTCTTACAACGTCACCTTGTCTTATAATTTTTTCATTGATATCGCTTACTTGACCAATAGAAGCAGTAGTTATTTCTTTAGCAGCAGAAACTGGAGCAGTTCCTGGTTTCCAATCTTGACCAGTTGTTTTCTTATATTCTCCTTTCAAATCGAGTAGAATCTTAACTGCTGCGTCGATGTCTTGTTTAGCAGCTTTTTGAGCCTTCAAATTTCTTACAATATCTCCTTGTTGAACAATTTTTTCGTTGATATCGTTAACTTGACCAATTGAAGGAGTAGCTTTTATTTCAACCTTAGATACTGGAGTAGCATCAGGTTTCCAATCTTGTCCAGTTGCTTTTTTATATTCTCCTTTTAACTCAAGAAGAGTTTTAACTGCTGCATCAATGTCTTGTTTGGCAGCTTTTTGTGATTTAAGGTTCCTTACAACGTCACCTTGTCTTATAATTTTTTCATTGATATCGCTTACTTGACCAACTGATGGAGCTGCTTTTGTTTCGACTTTAACAGAAGCAGCTGCTGTGGTACCAGGTTTCCAATCTTGACCAGTAGTTGCTTTATATTCTGCTTTCAAATCTAATAGAATCTTAACTGCTGCATCAATATCTTGCTTTGCAGCCTTTTGACTTTTCAAATTTCTTACAACGTCACCTTGTCTATTTATTTTTTCGTTAATATCGCTTACTTGACCAGCAGACGATGATTGATTAGTTGTGGATGTAGTTTTTGCCAATTTTGCCTAAAATTTCAAAAATTCTTGTTAATTTTGATTGATATTTTTGAAAAACTTTTCACTTTTTGAGCATGGAATTTAAAATGTGGCAAAAGCGATCAAAATTGTGAAATGAAAACTACTAATACATACACATAAAAGAAGAGCTAAGATAAAACTTTCATTGTACAATAAAAAGCTTTTAAAATTATATTTTTTTACAGTGCTTTACAATATATTATTACGAATAATGTGAAATGAAATAAAAAAGAAAGTAATATGTGTATATACACGTGCATGGTGAAAATAAATCAAAACTCACCTCTGCTGCTTGAGCTTTCTTTGAAAGACCAGACGTGGGCATTTCTTTTTTATGACCATCCGGAATAAAGAAGAGAACAATTGGACGTTCAACGCCAGAAATTTCACTAGCTGATGCATATGCTTGATCAACTTTGAAAAATCCACGTCGTTGCAATTGAATTATGTCCCCTTTCTGACATTTTTTCAATTCAGGATCACCAAACATTTTTGTTTCTTTTCTAGTTTCATGTCCGATATAAGTTTTAAAGTCTTCATCTTTTCCAAGAACTGGTTTACTGATGATATGATCGAAATAAACGCAATAAGTTGGTGGATACTCAGATGGATCTAGTTTACAAAGCCATGTAAGTTTCATTGTCTTCTTGTAATCAGTGTCACTCAAATTCAAGTCAGCATCGATAGAAATAATTTTTCCTGCTTCTTTATGAATCTTCTTGATTTTCAAATTGCCCCAATTGATGAATGTAGCATTCTCGCCTTCTTTTAAGCACTCAGCATCGGCATAGTCAATATAAATTTCTGGACCAACCCTCACAGTCTTTGTGCCGATTTCTTCATTTTTGGGATGTTTTGGAGCTTCGATAGATTGCAATTTAGCACCAGCAACATTTACAATTATACGATTATCATTTTCTAAAGCAGTATATCTAGGTGCGATAGGATCAATGACTTTTTTATTAAAAGCCCAAATTTTATCCCATTCCATAAAAACAACGGCTTTGCTAGAGCCTTGTGCAATGATAAATTGTTTTAGACCTTCAACTGTCATGCCACGACGTAAAACACCACGAACAGTTGGAAAACGAGGATCATCCCAACCATCAACGAGACCTTGTTCAACAAACCAGGTCAATTTGCGCTTTGACAATACAGTGTTTGTCATATTTAGACGCGAATATTCCCAAATATATGGTTTACGAAGATTTAAAGCATCAATGAACCAGTAAAATTGATCATCACGATCATGATATTCCATTGTACGAAGAGTATGAGTCACATTTTCAATTGCGTCAACAATTGGACAAGCAAAATCATATGTTGGATACACTCTAAAATGAAAATTTTAATTAAAATCACGTAATTATGAAAACATTATCAATTTGTTTTTTTACTTGTATTTAGTTCCAGTACGTGGATGTGGCTCATTTTTGCAACGATAAATTGTTGGATCACGCATGCATCCATTTGGAGATGACATATCAATTTTTGCTCGAATGCAACATTTTTGTCCCTTCTCTGTACCAGCCATCATTTCTTTCCACATCTCGAAATTCTTTTCAACAGAGTTGTTTCGGTTCTTTGATTCAGTTCTTTGTTCACGTTCTTGTTTCATCAATTCAGGTTCTGTATCATCAGCATATGCTTTGCCTTCTCTCAATAACTGCTCACAATACTGTAACATCAGTTCAAAATAATCAGATGTAAAAGTATATAGATCGGGCTTAATTTGAAGCATGGCTACATCCTCTAAAATGACTTCCTCAAAATGAACATTTTCTTTTGCCGGATTTGTATCATCAAATCTCATGATCAATTTGCCATTAAAAGCTTGCTGATAATATTGATTTAAAAGAGCTGCTTTTGCATGCCCAATATGCAAATAACCAGATGCTTCTGGAGGAAAACGAACAACAACCTTGCCCATTTCAGCTCCGGGAAGTTCGACAAATTTTCCTTCTTGCTTTCTATCCCCAATTGCTGATGGCGATTCTTGTCTCTCTTGCTTTATTGATTTTGATGACTGAGCGTTCTTTGGAAGCGATGAAAGCACATTTTGAACTGTTGGCAATGCACTGATAAGATTATACCAGCGTTGAACATGACTTGGCAAACCAGTTTTTTTCAAAAGATCATACTTGACGAAGAATTCATTGAACACAGCTAAATCAGCAATAGTTAGTTTATTAGACACTAAATAGGTTAATGGAGCAAGACATTTGTTGAGATATTGAATTGCTTCATCAATATGAGCATCATAGTTGAGACAGTAAGTCAGCCAGTGATCGATTTGTGTCCTTTCGATGGGAGTTTTGCCATACAGTTGATAATTTGCGGCGGCTTGTCGAGCTAGAGCTCTTAAAAGATCATTATTACTCACACATGATAGAGTATTGTTACCAAAATTGATTGACGCTTCTTTATCACTCCATTCAATGTCAATAGGATCCGTTGATTTAATAATTTCAGCGACCACTAAAGCTCCTAAAAATTTTGATTTCACAAAATAATAAAAAATTTCATGAAAAATACAAAATAAGCAATTTTATGATGCCTACATAATAAATTTTATGTTTTGAATAAAACTTACCAATTGGTGGATTCTTTAAATCACAAATTACTTTAATTGGCATGATTTTTATGTTTAATTTTCACCTAAATTTTATTTTTTGCACAATAACAAATGACAACGTGTGAGCAAAGAAAATAAGTTATGTTCCCCTCTCTAATGTTGAATGTTTCAATGTTTTGCTTCAATGTTTAAAGCATTTTAAAGTTTTTATGCAAGACATGTGAAATATGTGCAAATTATAGCTTAACTGAAAAAGAAAAATATACAGAAAGTACACGATCACGGATCGGAGTACTTAAGCGCATTTTTGTCGCCACAGATCAGTGTATATTAACGAAGCTTCATTTAATTGTTAAGTTTTCTGAATTAATTCAGGTTTTGAAATTCATATTAAGAAAGTATTTCATGAATTTTAATTTTTTTTAAATACAGAAAAATTTCAAATCATAACCCGATACTGATCCGTGGTTTCATCAATTTTTTTATTAAAAATGCGTTAAACAGTAAGAAAACATGGCAATTCTTTTTTTTTTAATTTTTATTCATTCATAATTTTTCTCAAATACTGGTTAATAATATATTTTCATATCCGAAAAATTCGGTTACAATTGGAATTTTTATTATTTTATTATAAACTTAAAAATGCACATTATGTTCCAAAAGAAGAAACTGAAGTTAGTTCAAATCATCTTCGTCTTATGCATTAAGTACAAAATAAAATGACTAAAGACTAAAGACTAACAGTATGTATGTATGAAATAAAAGAGTCTTAATTGTTTGATATTTTTTTGTTTTAGTTCTATTTCTTTACTATTGTTGACTTATTAATTAATTTGAATTCTACAGAATTCTATATGAACAAATTAAAAACGTGCAGAGTTAAATTATTTTAGTAATTTCCTCATCGCTATTGTATTTATTTTTTAATTTAATCCTTTTATTTTCTTTTTACGATTTTACACTGAAGGCATTTAATTATGATGCAACTTTCATGCTTTTCATTTTTCCTTTTCTTTTGTTATAATATAAAATATTTTTGATGATAATTTTATGGATACATTTGGATTTTTCATTTCTTGTAATGCATGATATTTACAGATTGAAAATGCTTTTTTGTGTGTACTTATTTGTTTTTGCCAATGAAAGAATCATGTTTTCCAAATTTTTTCCATTTTCGACAACAACTAGTTATCATATATTTTTCTGAATTTCAGATATTACGGAATGTTTTGTGTGTAAGTTTGAATAAAATAAAAAAAATTAAAAGTTTTTTTTTGATTAATAAAGAATAGGATAGATCGAAAAATTTTTCATCTTTAGTTTTTATTTATCAAAAATTTGATTTTTAGTAAAGTTCCGAAGTCCATTTTTCGTATGAGTTTATTTTTGTTTGGTCCCAAAAAGATTCTTTTTTAAAGTCGAAAGAAGGTAAAGAAAATGATGATAGTGAGATTTAAAAATTTGCAAATAAAATATGAAAATCTAACTTCAGACGAGGAACTTTATAAAGATTGTTTGCAAATATGAGAAAAAACTTTGGCTATGATTGTGTTTAGTCCTTGAAAGAAAATTTAAAAAAAAGTAAAAATTGTATAACAAGGAAGAAGTTAATATAGTAGGAAGATGATATAAGAGAATATAGAAATTTTTATCTTGAACGAGGCATTTTTCAACCCATTCAAAATTTTTACAAATATTCTTCCATTTCATAACCAATAAACAATATTTTAATTAATTTCTATGAAGAAAATATGAAAATCAACAACTGAAGTTGATTTGAGTGAGAAATATGGAAGATGAGTGTTTTTAATCTCTATCAGTGCAAGCCAAAAAAGGCACTGCAAAAATTCTTCGTTCTCTTCTCAAATCAAAAAAATAGAAATGAATTATTAAAAATATAATCTTAAAATCTAGCAAGAAAACGTGGTCCTATCAGTTAAAACAAATAAGTTTTTAATCATGATCGAAGTTATATGCAAAAGATTCTTAAACTAATTTTTTTACTGTTTATATGTAAATGGTGATTTCTCGTCCAATTTTCTTTCTCTTAAAATCGAAAATTCAAATGATGGAAATTTGCATTTTTATTTTAATAATAAAAACATAAAAACCCAACTTTACAATGAATTTTTCGTTTAATGTATGCGAGATAATAATATATCTCGCTGTCCTTTCATTCTTTTTTTTCAAATGATTTTTTTATCATTAACTAGAAGTTGATACATGAGTTTTTAATCATAACATGTGTATGTGTGATTTAAATCTTAATTCTTAAAAAATTTCACATAATTAAAGTTACATAAGAAGGAAAATACGATAAAAAATTTAAAAATGTGGCACAGTAATTTTGTAAGCCAAGATTTTTCACATATGAAATGCATGAAATTTAAAGCCTCTTATATGATACATTTTAAAATTATATAGTGAAAGAAAAAAAGCATTAAATTAATAATAATAATAATAATATTGAAAACTGAAGGAAATTTTAAAAAGTGATGGGATCGTGCTTATAGAAAGTATGTATTTAAAACCATAAAACTACTTTGAACTAGAAAATTTACGTAAATCAAATTGTGTGTATGTGTAGGTTTAAATGTCTAATATTTTCATCGGAATGTTTTCCTTTGATTTCATTTGAATTTTTATAAGCAAAATGAATTAGTTTTTCTTCTTAAAAGAACATGGCAAGAATGAAATGCAATTGTTGATGAGCTTTTGAAACTTTTTTATTGTATGTGTTTGTAGGAATTTTCTCTGTTAATCATTTTTCTAGCATGACCCATTGATTATTTATTTATTTTTTTTTGTTTTTGTAAATCTGTGATTTGTACTGATTTTCTGATAATATTTTTTCAACTTTTTTCCTTCACTTGACTTGTTTTCAATTGTAAAGGTTTGTAGATTGTATGTATGTGGATTTTCCTTCATTTTCATTATTTGTGTCTGACGGTTATTTTTTTGTGTTAAAATTAAAATTTTTTTGTCGTGTGGAAGGTAAAAACAAAAACAGAAAATTTAAACTTTAAAATAAAAATTTATAATTATAAATTTTAGTTTATACACTTTTCCCTAAAAAGATTTAATTTTAAATATTTTTTCATATTTTTTGATTTTAAGCACCATACTTTTATTTAAATTTACTAAAAATTTTCAATAAGGAACACATGACAAGTTTTTTTTCGATACCTTAATACTTTGAAAAATTTTAAAGCCAATTTTGTCTCATTTCTAAAGAACAATTTTCGTATTTAAAAGGAAAAATTTTAAATAAAGTCTTACATTTTATCATCATCATCGTCATAACACAGTCGAATTTTTATTTTTATATAAATATTTCATTTATGCTGAACATCATGAATTTTTCTTTTTGAGAAAATTATTTCAGCAACGAAAATCATTATACAGATTATGTATAATTTCTAAAAACGGTAACAAATTTTCCCTTTTCTTAGATTTTTCCTTTTTTCATCATAAAAATAAGGAAAATTCTTTTAGCATCTTCACGCTTTGATATACTTTTTTCATTTTTATTCATATATGTATATATAGTGTCTAATAAAAAAGTTATTTATGACAGAAAATTTGAAAAGCGACACGGAATATAAATATAAATATCCTTGATAAACATCTAATAGTGTCATTTTTAGTAAGTCAATATGTTTTATAATGATGTTCCTTTTTTTCACCGTTGAGTGTGTGTATAATTAGGTAATTATGTACCAAAATGCGATTTCATTTACACATTGTTTGAATCTCATCGCTTTATTAAGGCATGAAAGATATTCAGTGCATTTTCACTCTCCTAAAGTGACTTCAATATATTTTTTAGTTTTTTATAATTTGGAAACTTCTTCAAAACTTGCACCAAATTTTTCGAAATGAATTTCTCAATCAAAGGATGAATTGATAAATAATTTTTAATATTTACAAAATGTTGATTAATTTTAAATTGTGACAAAAATATTCTCTCCAAATATAGCATTTTGAAATTCTAAATATGTTTTTTTATTCATTTATTTTTCGCCTGAATTTTAAAAGAACTCTTTTATGTTCCAAAATAAATGATAAAGAGTTTAGCGAATAGTAAATCCGAATAGCCAAAAATACTTTACGACTTTCTGTTTACTTGCCTTACTTGCTTGTACATAAACGGAAAGTGTAATGTATTTTTGGTTGTTTCGGAAAGATTCTGATTTCTGGCACATATAGGGTGGATCTTTTACTCTCTCAACTTTATAAGAAATTTTTTCATCATGGCCATTGATAGATTTTTGAGTGAATAGCAAAAAGTATAAGTTTGATTTGTCATAAGGATTCAAAATAATTAATTTTAAATGTCAAAAGAATTCGATTTTAAATAGAAGTATTTTTTTAACCTAATATAAAGATTGTCGGGATAGTTTGATTTTTATTTTTATTTTGAAAAATGGAAAATAAAATTAATGGACACTACTTATAATATTGAATTATGTTTTCTTCACGTGTTGTGATTTCAAATAGCTCAATCGATGTCGCAAATTTGTTTAAAAAATTAAATAAAACTCATTCATAATTAAAACATTAAAATGTAATTAAAAAAATTATAGAAAAAGATAAAAAAAGTGCGTAAAATATATTTCAATAAACATAAAATAAAAATTTTGAAAAGATTTAATAAACGCACTAAACTTGAAATAACAAAGATTTAAAGAAATAAAAATATTTAAAGATATTGCCAACACATAGAAAATGAATCAAAAAACGAAGCATAAATTTTTTTAAAATCTATTTGAAATAAACTATACCAAATTGAAAATGTTATTTTGATTTTTTACACATAATCTCATGTCAATTTTTCATTATTTTCAAACGAACTTAATTTTAGCTTTTTACTGTTTATGAATTGTTTTTCATTGACTTAATTTTACTGTAGATGCCTTAAAAACTCTTTGTTTAAATGCTTAATATTGTGTTTGAATACATTCTGTGAATAAGTTGTGTGTATTGTTGTGAACAGGGAAAAATTACTATTATTTACATTATGGTTGGTTTATTGTATGTACTATTGAAAAACTTAAAAAGGAAACTAATTTTTTTCTCTTGAATATTCAGTAAGTAATATTTACTGTATATTTTTGTTTGTGTGTGTTTGTGTTTGGTTACGTTAGCAATTTGTCTGTAGGTATAGATTTAGTTAAGGGGGCTTGTGGTTTTGCGTTCTGTTGATTCTTCTTTGCTGAGTTTTACGAATTCTTTTAATAGATGTTCTGTTGCATATATTTTCATTTTAGAGTCTGCGTGGTTTTGTTGTTTCTGCCACGATCATTCTCGATCTTTTGTTGTTATTGTTGATGATTTATTTAACATAGTCAGAGTTTTTATTATGTGTATAAATTTGAAATAAAATTTAATTAAATTTAGAGTTTATTTTTTGGTCATTTGATTGATTAATGCAGAGATATGCTCTTTTTTGATTACGATATTTTTCTTACATGTGCCAATTAGGAAACAAGTTGAAAAGCACACAAGTGCTTATTGCACATTTTCCCCATATTATTTGAATATTTTATTTCACAACTTATAAAGAAATTTTTTCAAATTGAAGCGAGGGAAAATGCACGAAAATAAAAATTGCACTTTCAAAATAAACAATTGCTTGGATTTGAAGAAAAAATGAAAAATTAAAGTTTTGACCAGCAGATATAGATTTTACTTCACTTCCTGTACAGGATGTGATTTTTTAATAAATTTGTCTAGATTATTCAATCTTATACCTCTCCAATTTCTTGATTTTTTTATCATAATATGCAATCAATTCTTTATACGATCAAAATTGTAATTATAACAATATATACCATTTTTCATGTTCAATAAATTCTAATAGAAGAGCGAAAATTGTGCCAATTACGAATAAAGGAAGAGATAAAAGACATTCAGATTTAAATGAATTGATATTTTTCGTATACATAAATTTTTTTATAAACGGAAAAATTTACACATTAATCATTTTCTTTCATTCTTTAAATTTTTCTAATTGCACTTAATTTTCATTTCATTTAATATTAGTTTATTTTAGTTTTAAAAATGTTTTTTTTTCTTTTTCTAAATTTCCACTAGACTTCACTTCCCTCGATAACAATAATTTTCGAACTCGAGTAAATTATTTTATTTGATTTGATTTATGTATAAGTGTGACATCTTTTCGGTGTTATGGTCAATTGTTTTAATGTTAAGAGTGTATTATTGAGTAGAATGAATGAAAATTTTCATTTTTCAATTTAGAAGCAAAAATATTCAAACTATAAAATTTCTTGGACGGTCGAAGAAAGAGAATAAAATTTATCAAACCTTCATTCATTTCCAACTGTAATGTGTCTTTAACATGAACTTTTTTTCTTTAAAGCTTGTTTTAACTCAGGGAAAAAATTTAAAATTTAATTTTGAGAAAAATTTTGCTATAGCAATTGTTTGGTAAATTATTTGAAAATTTTTGGTGATGAATAATGACGAGATCGAACATGATCTCATTTAATGACTTTCATTTAGAGTTTATTTGAATCACAGTTTAGTGTCGCGTATTTTTATTCATTTTTTATCTTGAAATTCTTTTACAAAAGAGAAACGAAAAGTAGATTAGAGATTATTTTTCGTTAATTTTCTTCACATGTATCCAAAATATTTTTTCCATAAAATAAATTCCTTAAATAACGTCCAAAGCAAATATTTCATTTTATTTTTGATACAGTTACGTTTACTTTCCTAAAATAGCCTAATATAGAATTTTTATGAATATTTAAATATCATTTAAACATGTAGTAAGTTCTTGGAATTTTGAGTAATATTTCTTTTTTATTTTTCATTCCATTGACTCTTTTCTTCTCGCGATGCGTAAAAATACACTCAAAATGATAAATATATTTTTTGATAAAATTCCATAATTTGATTCATTTCTTTATTATAATAACACCGAAAATATATTTAATGACTTAGACGATTTTTTCGCATAAATTTTGATTTCTTTTCATCTGAATATTTATTTTGATAAGATGTTTCATAATGCGACACAAAAATAAACTTTAGTATGAAATAATTTGCTGATTCAATAAAAAATATATGTTCTCAAAATGACTTAAGTTTAATAATAATTAAATTTAAATTTTCAAAAAAAAGCTTCTAGAATTTGTTGAACAGAAAAAGATTTTGCGTATACTTTAAGTATTATATATTAGAAAGATCTTTAAAAGTCATGTAAATGTGAGAACATACATTGTATATTGTCAGTGATTTTATTTTTCCATAAAAATGTTGCATAAAGAATGAATTGATTTGAATAGAATGAAGAAATAGGTATAAAGGAAAGTAAAAGGATAATAAAAATTCTTTTGATTTTTTCATTAGTATAGATTTCCTAAATATATGTATTTATATCATAATCACCATAATAATAATTTCCTTGATATGCACAAAGTATTACATATTATTAGTTATTACACAAAAAGCCTTCTCTTTGACATATCATTGAAAAAATTTTGAATTTGTTATTTTTAAATAGGTTTTTCTTTGTTGTGGTTGTTGTTGTTGTTTAGAAAGGTATATAGGATTTAAATATAGAATATTAGGTAGATAAAGATTGTTTGAGAGAAAAAATGAAAAAGAGATTAAATAACTCCAAAAAAATATTTATCATTTTCATTTAATATGTTTTTGTTTTTGAGGTAATAATGCAACACTTGAAGACACACACATATATCATTTTTCTCATCTTTATGTATATATAATGTGTATATAAATATTTTCTGTTACCTTTTATCATTTCATTTTTATATAGAAAGTTCATCATCATCAATATAGCAATTTTTACCGAAAGAGATGTTCATTCAAATTTTTTCCCATTTTATTACTAGAATAACATTTTTTTAATTTGAAATTTTTTTTACTGTCCTTAATAATTTTTATTCGTGTAAAAAGTTTTCATAAAAATATTGTGTATATCAAAAGTATCATCAAATTTAATTTCCGTAAACATGATTTTTTCCTCTACATTTCCATTTTTAAAATGTAATTTATTGTTCTTTAATAGCTATGCTTATTCAACGAGTTCAGATTTTTCTTCTCAATGTGTGTATGTGTTAAACTATTGATCCATTTTTATTAGTAATTTTTGTTACTCATTCTTTTTAAACATTATACAAAGTCTTATTTTCATTATTTTTTGGTTGAAAAACTATTGTTTGTGTGTAAATTTAATCAGCAATGAAAAATTGTCTAATTTTAGATAAATCAGTCATAACTTTTCATTACTAATCAAGAAGTTAAAGTTTTCAACTTAAAAAGCATAATTTATCATTTTCATCTGTTTCGTTTCAAAAAGTATTAAATCCTGAATATTATTTTCCATGCAAAAAGGCTAAATGCACAATTTCTTCATATTTTCAAAAAATGTCATCGTTTGGAATGTACACATTTTGTGCTTGGCTTTTCTTTAAAGATTTGTTTTTATAAGATTAATTTTAAATTTTGAACACCAAATATCGATATTTTTACACACGAAATATACGTTCGAAAAAGGATTATTTTACTTCTTTTTTACTTTTTCATCTTACTCCATATGAGAAGAATGAAAAATTTTGAATTTTGAATTACACGAACTTTACAGAATGAGTATAATAAATTTTTATTAATGCAAGATATTTAATTTATCTTTCTCAGCTACTCTCAAAAAGAGCGCCTAAAGATGCTTTTTTGTGATGTTTGTTCTCAAATAATGAAAATAAACTTTTAACTTTTATTTATTGTTTCTCTTCTTTTTTCATTAAATGGAAATGATTGATGTCTCATTTCTTTTCCTTTATAGCTTAGCTCATTGGAAAAGCTTGTGTTTCTTCTGTTTGTCGATTGTCAAATTATATCTATGATGAAAAATATTGCAACAATATTTTCTTGTATTTTCTCATTTGATTTTTATCGCAAAACTTTTTATTTTGATATTTTATCTTCATAATATGATGGATAGTCCTCCTTGATCATTAGACTAAGTAAAAAAAACCCAGTCTTCGAGGAAATTCTTGTTTATTATTTTTATGATGTCACTTTTTATCCACATTTTTATTTCATTTAAAAGGGAATGCAAGGAAGGAGAGAGGGAGAAAAGAAGAGCTCATTTGTTTATCTAAATAGATGTATAAGGACAATGAAGCCGTAAATATATATATTTATATTATATCGAGCACAAAAAAGATTAAAATTGTATTTCTGTGTTTGGTTGAAAGAAATTATCATTTTTTTCCTATCGTTTCATTCAACTGATAATCAACCAAAAAATATTTGTATATATATATGCATAATAAGTAATTATTTAATCAATTAGAAAACAATCAGCCGCAAGAGAACTTTTTCTCTCTCTTCTCTTTATATATTTGCGACACCATAAAATGCTTTTCCTAGTTTTTTAATTTAATTTTTTAATGTTTTTTTCATTTCATTTGATAAAAAAAATCTACCTTAACTACGTATACATTTTTTTCTCTTTCAATTTTTCATTGTCATTGTTATCATCATCACCATGTGAACGATTAGTTTTCGTTCATCAAATGTGTCTCTCGTGATTATTATTTTTTTTTTGGTTATCAATTATGAATTAATGTCATCATTATTGTGAAGTGAGCCATTTAACTCTTCTTTAATCGCCAGACTCTTTGCTAAAGCAGAAGTTTGACGTTGTTGCTCATCATGCAGCGCATAATTCATGTCATTATCGTGATTTGGAAGCGGACTAGCTCGCTCCTTTTTAATGTTGTGTGAATAGTTCATTGGACTGCCTGGGCGTTTGTTGTTTGTTTTTAAATCATCGCCACTGTCAGATGGACCAGAGGAGGATGTGGGAAGGGAATTTTTCTTCAACAAGTGCTCGAATAATGCACCATGATTGATCTCGCCTGATTTTTTATCTAACGATGAGCGTATAATGCCATCGAGCAATGAGCCATTTGTACTTACGGGATCGTAGAAACTCTCAATATCGCGTTTAGTATTATTATTTTGCCCTACATTACTGCTACCACCATTGACTGGTGGTTTGAATTGCAGATGCTGTTGTTGTTGTTGCTGTTGTTGTTTTGTTGTTGTTGCTGTTCTTCTTGGAACTTTTGCAGCATTTGTTGAGCAAAAAAGTTTTCAGCTGCATTCGGTGAGAACGAAGGTGTATTGTTTTGCGAGGAGGATCGAGCAAAGTCCAGTGCACTAAGGCCAGGAAACGAGCTCGGATGAGGCCAAAGAAGTTGTGATTGCAATTGTAATTGTGCCGCCATCTGTGCGTGATCAATAAAAGGTGGGATTTTAAGTCCATTGGGCGAAGCGAATGGCGATTTCATTGGAGACTTTGCTAATGACAATGGTTTATTTTTATCCACAGAAGGAATTTCTCGTTTCACTGTTGCTGCAGTTGAGACTGCTGAGGATGATGTTGAAGTCCCATCAAGTGGCTGTGGCTTAGGCTCACGTTTTCTTGGTCGCATCAAATGTCGTTCCTTCACCTTATATTCGAGTGTAGAATGAGGAACTCCATAATAACTTCCAGCTCGGTGTACTGACATTTCACCTCGTTGTACAGCTTTAACAGCTTCTACTAGGCTATCACGATCATAATTACGATATTTTCCACGCTTTGGTCTCGTACCTTTTCCTCCTGTACCAGTGTTGTTTGGTGACAATTGTTGCTGCTGCAATTGTGTGATGTTGGGATTTGTTCCAAAGCGTGAAAGATCAGTGCCACCAAGATTTTTAATGACTGAAATGGTGGGTCGTTTCTGATAGTCATTCATTGGATCAATTGTTAATGGCGTGGAATGTTTTTGATCGTCAAAAGGATTAGATTGAAAGTTTTTGCTTATACACTGACGAATGACTTCTTGTACATTGAATTTCGCTCGCGGTTCTGGCGATTCTGATTCGCTTCTCTGTCGTATCAGCGATGATGGTGATC
Source organism: Polypedilum pembai (assembly GCA_014622435.1). Classification (NCBI taxonomy): domain Eukaryota; kingdom Metazoa; phylum Arthropoda; class Insecta; order Diptera; family Chironomidae; genus Polypedilum; species Polypedilum pembai. The sequence continues at coordinate 28,212 of JACWBX010001456.1, forward strand.
GCATGGTTAGATGGTTTGCAAGTGCCGAACTAACTTGCAAACGTGGACTCACAGCCATTTGTGGCGAAGTGGAAGGAGTGTTTGAGCCCGAATTATGCATAATATCACCATTTTTGCTATTAGTCACTGTTGCCACTAGTGGTGGTTGCTGACCAAACATCGCTTTCGGAATGGACGGAATTTTCAAGATCGTGTTTGAGTCGTCGCTACCTTCATTTAAATCGAGCTCGGGTGTTTTCTTATTTTGCTGCAGTAGGTTCATCATCATTACTGGGTCAATGTCGTTTTTGAGTTTATTATTAAAGTCAGGTTTGATGTCTTGTGGCTGTGTCAATAATTTTCTCAAAAACTCAGGCAACTCCTCTTGCTTAGGAGAGAGCGATGATGAAGGCGAAGTGGACGGTGGATTGCCTAATAGCGATGAAAATCCACCCATTCCCTGAAAACCATTTGCAAGAATAAGATTCTGTATCCACGCAGTAGGATCAATAGGCCATGAACTAGGTGTTTTATCTTTTGGCTCCTGATGTTGATCTTGTTTTAAGCTCTCTGAACTCTTTGCTAATAATTTCAAATAATTTTGTAATTGCTCATTTGAAACAATCGCTTTCGGTTGTTCTTTTTCTTCCTCGCCACCTGAATCTTTCTCATCTTCATCCTCGAGAATTGCTATCGGTGGATGATTAGCCAATAACTCACGTCTCTGTTCAGTAGCCAATTTATAGACTTTATTGCGTAATGTAGATCGTGGAATTCCATAAAGAACAGCAGCTCGTCTTGTTCCTAATTTTCCACTCAGAATGTCTTGTAATGCATTGTTCAGTTCCTCTTCTGTGTAAGATCGACGTCCAGGCACAGTCGATATTCGTGGCTTAGCTCTAAAATATTCATCAATTGAATTGTAATATTAATTAAATTAATAAATAATAATAATGTGAGGTTATTTTCAAAAAAAGAGTATGAAAGAATTTGGCAAAAATAATAAAAACTTTATAACCAAAAAAAATGTTTTTAAAAAATTATCGGTGGTCATGGATGGTAAAAAACGTGTTTTATTAATAACGACCTACTCATGTCTCGTTAAAATAAAAAATAATAGTCATATTAAAGTTTGGCGATCAAAACGAAGGAAAGCAATGAACTGACTGAGTGATGAAAGAAAAAACTGACCCACACAATAAGAAATGTATAAAGAGCTTATACACAAATGAATTGATAAAGAAATTTAAATGAATAATAAAAAAATGCAATAATCATGAC
>JACWBX010001457.1:0-12590 GCA_014622435.1 Polypedilum pembai
CGATCCGGAATCGATTCCCAGCCTACGCCTTCAGACATTTGTAAGGTTTTGATACCTTGGCTGCTCAGTGATTATGAAGACAAATTGTTTTTCGGACTCTTGACGAAAATTTTTCAAGGGAACGGTACAATGGTCACCATAAAAAGTGCATTGGAATGAGAGCCCTTGATAAACAGATTAATTCAGAGAAAGTTAGGTAACGAGTCTTCATAATTGCATACTGTAATGTGTCCAGAGATGGAATAAAAATATATCGAGCTAGTGATTGCACTTAATGGTCTAATAATGGCGCTGAGCTCCCTAGCGAAAGGGTTTATGGGAAGGGAAAATCTTGACTTCATCAATTTGTTCAAACCTAATTAATGCTTGGTTCAATGATAAGTCATGAGACATGTACATGTACATGTAACATTATTTGACTTAATTTTAGTTGATTTTTGGTTGAAATATTTAATCGGAAAAAGTTTAGTTGTATCTTTAGTTAATCGCAAACAATTTCGGACTTTGGGAAAAAACTTTTGTTTATGTTGGATGTTTAACAAAAGTTTTAAAAGAATCAGAATTTATAAAATTATATCAATGAGAAATTTTAATATTCAAATCTCTTGAAATTTCAAACATTGAGTTCATTACTTTTTCACAATTTTATTTTTTTTTTACAGATTTCTTATCAACTTTTTAAAATTTGGATTTTTTTTTCTTTTATTATAGTTAGTTATAATTAGGGTTCAGCATTATGCAGTTATATACATAATATTTTCTTCTTATTCACTTTTACAAAGAAAAATCAAGTAATAGAAGAAATTTTTTTGCATAATGCCGATTCCTAATTATCATTAAATTTCATAAAAGAATCAAGCAAAATCAAAGAAAAAATTTAAAAAGATTTGTAAAAAAATTAATTTTGATCAAGTTAATAAAAATTCTGCAAAAAGAAAGCTGTAAAAAAAGAGAAAACTCAGAATTTATAGAATATTCGAGATTCAATACAATTTTATAAATTTTAATCAGTGTTGTTACACAGGCAGCCTGTGATTGCCTGTGATAATATTTACAAAAAATTCCGCTATGGAAATTGTAGGTGGCGCCTAAATCATTTTGAAGCGACATCTAGCGGAATTTTTTGTAAATATTATCACAGGCAATCACAGGCCGCCTGTGTAACAACACTGATTTTAATTCTTATAAAAATTTAGCAAAACATCGAATCTTAACATAAAAATTTTCCCATGACTTTGTAAGATTTCTTTTAAATCTTACAATCTCTTATGAGCGAGAGAAGCAATAAAAAGTGCAGTGATAAAAATAACTTTTCGCTCGCATTACTACTCGTCGCATAAGAAAGAAGAAGAAGAAGAAGAAGACAAAAATAGCTATAAATAAGGATTTTTTTTTTCTATTCTTTTGTATTTTTGTCAAGAACAACATCATAAGAATTTTTATTTTATTCTAAAAATGTATAATAAAAGTTGTCAAAAGCAGAAGAACGCAATAAAAATTCATCAGCAGCTGCCAATTTGTAATAAAACAATTATATATCAACCCAAGTAAATGTGTGCCAGTTCATTCTCTCTTTTAAGAATACATAATCAATTTTTTTGGTTTTCATAATTTTTTTTTATGACTTTATTCATCAATGAAAAAGGATCATGATGAAATTTTATGATCACATAAGAGAGAGAGAGAGAAAGAAGGGGTTTAAAGTGCATGCTGCGAAATGCTTGAAGAGTTGACATTGATGCCATTAGCATTCCCTAATTATTAACTATATTTGATGGATTAATTATTTACAGTTGATTGACTTTTGAAGAGTTGCAAAAAAAAAATTGATAGAAACAAGAAGGGTTCGACATTTTCATGAGAAACTTGACTTGATTTGCATGCAAGTTGACTTAATCAAAATTTCTTTTATTCATAGAGATTTTTTTTAATTTGACAAATTCATATGACTCTTAAGTTTACCAAATCAAATAAAATCTAAATTATTAAGAAAAATGTTTGCTGTAAGTCAACTTGCACGCTACTTGCATAAATCAAGTCAAGTCAAATAAGTCAAATCATATCAGTCAAGAGTGCATGCAAATATTGGCAAAAATATATGAAAGTCAATGATTCTTAAATTTAAAATAATTAAATTAAATCTAAAGAAATTTTTTATTAAGTCAACTTGCATGGATACTTGACTTGACTTGCATGCAAGTTGACTTAATTAAAAATTTGTTTAATTCATTAAAATATCATTTAATTTGGTTAAAATTTAGTAAATTTATATAAAATTAAATAAAATATCAATTAATAAGAAATATTTTTGTCGTAAGTCAAGTTGCACTAAAATCAAGTCAAGTTAAACAGTCAAGTGTGCATGCAAGTACTAGAAAAAATATATAAAAATCAATTCTTCTTAAACTAAGCAAATTAAATAAATCAAAAGAAATTTTTCAAACAAAAATTGAGTAAAAAATTTAACTTGCATGTTACTTGCATTAATCAAGTCAAGTATGATACTTGCAAATGCTGAGTCTTATAAACAAGAAAAAAACACTTTTAATAACTAACTCACATCTGTCGTATGTGTACATACAAAACAACAATAAAAACAATCTCAAGTCTCATTGATAAGCAAATACATTCACGCGCTGTCGCTGATAATTTGTACAAACAATTCGCAATTTCCTACAAAAAAAAAACGGTGAAATTATTAATTTTTGCAGATAACGAAAAAAAAAGACCAAGTCGAAGAAATTTTGAGTTGAATTGATAAGAAAAATTTGAAATATGGCACTGATATTGCAAACAGCTGATCAAACATTCACTGGTGATGAATCATCACGTCGACGATCAACATTTTATGTGCCATTATCGACTGAAGACTTGACACAAACAGAAGAAGTGAAAAAATCAAATGAAAATTTAAATATGAGCGGGTTCTCCTATGACTGGAGTTTAAATGATTCAATTGAAAATTCAGACATTTTGCGAGAGAAAAATTTCACATCAGACGATAGTACACGACTAAAACGTTATGGAATTGTGTTAAATGGCAGTGTAAACATTGACGATAGCAATTTGGAAGTGCATGCTAATCATAAACGCACGAAAACGAAGACAATTATGTCCTCGACACCCATTAAAGAGATTGTAAAATGTAGTGAAATTATAAATGAACCACAGGCAGCTGTAACTGTCACATTGACAAGTCCAGTAGTTAAAGAAAAATCAAAAACATTGCCAGTCAATGCTGCACCAATTTTTCCACCTAAAAATTCTTTTCTACTTAAATCTACACCAAAGATTTCGTCATCTATCAATTACACTTCACTTTCCGACTCATATGATCATCAACATAAAGTTGTTGCATCGCCAAAGAAATCATTGAGCTTCATCCGGCGCACACATTCAACAAAATTGTCACGTAATAATTCGCTACTCAAGTCACTGACGTCAAAATGTGTTGAGCATTCAAATGAGAATTTGCTAGTGAATGTTTATGATTTGTCAATTGAAAGACTTGAATTGTATTTGAAAGCAGAAAATTGTGATGAATTGATGAAAGAATTGTTTTTACGTGAACCACTTGATATTTCTTTAAATGAAAATAATAAAGAAAATGAAGACGATGATGCACAATCGGGTAAGAGAAATCTTTTCAAGGTTTTTTTTTTATTTATGATAACAAATAAGTAAAAATGATAAGAAAAAATGTTTTTGTGCACATTGCAGGAAATGAAACTTTTTTTTTTTGGTGTGTACAAAAATATTTTGAAATTTTTATTCAAGTAAAATAAGAACGAAAAAATCGATTGATAAAAAAATTTAGATAAAAATTGAGTCAGTAAAGAAAATGGAAAATTTCCTTTAAAGAAAACTACTAGAATCTTTAACTGATTCACAGTTTTATTAATTTTTAAAATGCAAACAAAGAAAGGTGTCAATAAAACAATCGAGAAATATTAAAATTTCTATTTTAATAAATTATTTGGGCTTATTTATCTAAATTCAAACTGAACTAAAGTTTTTACTACGTTTTTAACACAAATTCATTGAAGTCTAATTGAATTTATGTCAAATTGTAGTGATATAAAAATTCTTTAATATAACGGTCAAATGAAATTCAAAAAAATTTAAAGGAGAAAATAATTTGACGAAAGTTTTAAAATTTTGTTTTTCGTTCGTTATTTTTCTCCAATTTATGTAAATAAATTTTTATAAAATCGAATTTAAACAACTTTTTCAGATTTTATAATACTAGAATTACTTGATAATATGATACTAAAATATTATGAATACACATTTATACACATTTCGTTTTTCGTCAAACTTATTTTCCCCTTGACGAAAAATGTAATTCAATTTTGAAAAAATTTAACGGAAAAAAATTCTATTTTGCCTCTTCGAGGTTTCAAGTTGATCTTTTTTGCTCACATATAATGTTTTTTTGATTCTTTTGATATATGTATGCTTAATGAATTTCTAAATGATTTAGTTATTGTTAAATCGAGTAAATGTTGAAAAGTTTTAAAGAATTAAAATAAAGAATTTTTAAATATGAAAAATATCTTGAAATCAAATCTTAAATTAAACTTAGATTTATTGTATCTTTTGTGTATATCGTTGATACCACCACCTTTTTGTTAAAATCAATTATGTTATTTTTTGCATCTTTTTGATTTTTTATTTTCTTTTTTTGCTCCTTTTTCTTGTTTGTCTATGTCTGGCGAATTTCTAATTGTTATCATATTTTGGTTATTTTTAAATTAAACAAATGTTGATTAGATTTTAAAAATTAAAATGAAGAATTTCAAAACATGAAAGATAACTTAGATTCAAATCTTGTTTGAAGAAAACTTTCATTTGTTTTCTCCATCGATTTTTATTCCCTTTTTTGTTAGAAAATCTTTTAACAAATTTTTTTCACACTTGCAATTGAATGTTAAAATAATTTTCAAATTCATTAAATTTCCCACACATAAAAAGTCTCTTTAAGCAGCATTATTCTTGTCATAATTCTTTCAAAATGTTTTCTCTCGTTCTCTCTTTAAGAAAAACTTCCCGGCTAATTAAACAATTTTTACTGTTGATCTTCCATCGCCTTCGCCTTCACTTTTTTCATTGTCAGCATGAGAAAGATGTTTTTTTCTCTCTCTCTTATGCATGTATGTAAAGCAGAAATTATTCTTATTTAAATATAATTTCATTTCAAAGTTTTTGTTTACAAATATTTTTAAATTTTTAACGGAAAATTCAAATAATGAAAATTTCTATTTAACTCGAAATATTAACTTGCATAAATTAACAACCTCACATACAGATTCTATTAATCGAATTATTTAAAAAAACAAAATTTACTCTCAATTTTGTTAACGAAACGAATTAGAAAATTTTTTTTATGAAAGGCACAAGAAGAAATTCCAATGTGTGTGCATTGCGTAAGATAAATAAATAAAAAAAAAATTCAAGCTTGACACCATAACTAATCTAATTATGAGTCCGTGTATTGAGAAATATTAAATTTTTTAAAAAATGAAACTAATTCCAAGCTTCTCTAAAATGATATTTTTTTTTTATTTCTTCTAAACAAGTTAACCATGCTATGGAAAGAAAAAAAAATTGTCGTGAGTGACAGGCTGTAATAATAATAATATTAATGGTTCCTCTTCTTCTTTCATTTCGTTCTTCATCCATCCATCCATATGCCCAATATCATTTTAATGTCGTTTCATTTGTCGAAATACAATACAATTATATTTAAGAGCGAGTGAGGTATGATGGACATGTGTAAAGAAAGAGCCGCGCTTAATTTAGGCTCATTCATGATGTAATTTTATCAAATTTCGATTGGTAGAAGATTTTATTTTAAGAAATCTTTAGGGCTCAACACTTGACTATGCAACTTGAATTATTTAAAAATTTTTCTAATTATTTCAAATTTTATTTAATTTAGACAGAATTTGACAATGATTTTTAAATTTACTAAGAATTAATTGAAATTAATAAAAATTGAATGAAATAGAGAAAATTTTGAGTAAGTCAAGTTGACTGTGAAACTTGCATGCAAGTTGACTTACAAAAAAATTTCACTTATTTCTTTAACTTTTACTTATTTTAATCATTTCTTGGTAAATTTAAGAATATTTGACAAATTCTAATCAAATTAAAGAAAATCTTAATGAATTAGTGAAAGTTTTGAGTAAGTCAAGTTGACTGTGAAACTTGCATGCAACTTGACTTACTAAAAAATTTCTTTAATTTTTTCAAATTTTATTAAATTTAATCTTTTAATGATAAATTTAAGAATATTTGATGAATTTTCACCAAATTCAATAAATTTTGAATGCTTTAAAGAAATATTTTATTAAGTCAACTTGCATGAAAGTTAAGTCAAGTATACCATTCAAGTGTCGAACCCTAAAGATTTATTTAATCTTAAACATGCATCCATCTTGAGTGTGTATCACATCATCATCATCATCATCTCATTAATTGTAATTCTTTTCTTTATTGTTGAAAGAAGATGTCATTGTCATGAGATGGAAATAGTGTCGAATTATGTCATTGTCAGTTCAAAGTGAAACTTCAATTTTAACATCTGTTGAACGATTCTCTCTCTCAATTTTCCATTTTTCTGCTCAACTGAACTTCACGTCCTGACTTGTCTTTTTTAACAAAACGGTAAATGGCAAATGTTATGAGTCCAAATAAAATTCAAATTTTTTTCTAAAGTTTTGAATAAATTAAAAATATTTTTATTATCTATGAGAAATTTTATAAATAGAGGAAGAGACAGAAGCAGCAAAAAAAAAAACTAAAACTTAAGGGAAAAGGACCGAACTTTTGTTGTTGATGATGATGTAATTTACCGGCTAAACGGAACGTTATGCATCTGTAAAATTGGTCAAATGCAACGAAGGGTGACAGCAGAAGTAGACAAAAAATAAAAATTCTCAATTGTTTATAAGTGGCACTTGAAAATATCTCTAATTGATCCTTTCTTATTGTCATTTTTTCATACTAAGATGATTATTAAGTCCCTACTTTTTTTGCCTGCATATATTTCTACTATTATGACTCATAAGAACACAGCATGTGAGCATAATGTTAGCCGTTAGAAAATTTATTTTTCTTCTATTGTTATCCACCAACACATGAAACTTTTTTACTTATTCAAATATCATCTGATTAAATTCAACAACATGAAATATTTGTATTTCTTCTAACACCATTTATGGAACCGTCAACAAAGAAGAAGATAAATGTTTTAAAAAGAAATATATCACATTACATACATGCATAAGAGAGAGAGAAAAACATCTTTCTCATGCTGACAATGAAAAAAGTGAAGGCGAAGGCGATGGAAGATCAACAGTAAAAATTGTTTAATTAGCCGGGAAGTTTTTCTTAGACAGAGAGAACGAGAGAAAACATTTTGAAAGAATTATGACAAGAATAATGCTGCTTAAAGAGACTTTTTATGTGTGTGAAATTTAATGAATTTGAAAATTATTTTTACATTCAATTGCAAGTGTGAAAAAAAAATTTGTTAAAAGATTTTTTTAACAAAAAAGAAATAGCGCTTAGTAAACAATTTACCTATTAAAAATTTTTTTAAATCAAGATTTGATTCTGTTATATCTTTCACATCTAGAAATTTTTAATTTTAATTTTTAAAATCTAATCAACATTTGCTTAATTTAACAATAATCAAGTCTTGGTTGTTAAACTACTGGTCCGTGAACAAAATTTATTGTAGCTAAATAGATACTGCAGCTACTGGTTACTTATAAAAAAGTAGCCAGTAGATACAGTGGTCTAAATCTACTGTTGAAAGTAGCCAAAAGTTACAAAGCAAATTCTACTTTTACAATTCTGAACCAAGCTATGAGAACAATTAAAAATTCGCCAGGCATGAATACATAGAAAAAAAAAGAGCAATAAAGATGGTAAAAAATATCAAATAGAAGCAAAAAATAGAATTTTTGATTTGTTTTCTTACAAAAATAAAGCAAATCAATGTTAATCGATAAATATTTTGTCAAATCAAGATTTGAAACTAAAATCTTTTCTTATTTTAAAATCTTACAATTCAATTTTTAGAATGTAAGCAACATTTGCTTTATTTAACAACAAATTTTTATATATTCGAAATTAGTGACTCAAAAATAATAATGAAAGTTGTTTCTGGTATCAAATTTTAATGAAAAATTTTTGGTTAAAATATAAACAAAATAAAAAAATTTCCCAAGAAATTGTTGAATTTGTTCACTTTAAAAATTAATTATTAGAATTTAAGACTTTAAAATATTATTGTAACTTTATAAAGAGTCAAATAAAACTCAAACAGTTCAATAAATTTGTTAGAAACCAAGCATTTGCTTTTACCACTAAGCTATCGGCAGAAATCTGAAAATTTGTTAACCTAAACTACTTTTTTGCTCTTATAAAAATTTTTTATTGTAAGCAGATTCTATAGGAACTAAAAGAAACAATTTTATTTAAAAAATTTTCAAAATCAAAATTATTTTAATAATTTCTCACTCAAACATTTGCTTTTTATGTTAGATATACTTTTTTACGCTTAAGTAAAGACTCAAAAACTTTCACTCATATTGATGATGACAAATAACAATAATTAGTAATTGATCAAGTAGAGAAGAATTATGCAAATTGTTGATTAGTGAAATTAGCAATTTTTAAAGAGCGACTAATTGTGTGTTTAGAAAGTTTTAAATCTGCATAAATGTGACACAATAAGAAAGATTAAAAGATAAAAAAATTACAATTAATAGAAAAACAAGATTGAGTTTAAGAGAAATTTTCAATATTATCAACAATAAGTCATAAATTAAGTTGAAAAATAAACTTGCGATGCTCAATTGGTCAGTAATAGTAAGATAAGAGAATAAATAATAAAAAGTTGATGAACTAAGCTTGCTATGTTGCCAACTTTTTTTATTTCTCTTCACACACTTATGAATATTTTTATTTTTCATATGTCGTTTGCCTCTCAAGTTGCATGAGATATGCCGCATTTTACTTATTTTTTGTATTCATCATTCGTCTGATTTCTTTATTGATTCAAAGAAATAAAAATAAAATTCGTTCACTGACTAATGAAAAATTTCTTTTACTTTTAGTAAATCACGAATGACACATTTCACCTTATCTACCAGCTATATTTTAGAATATTTTTTAAAACAATGACCGGATAGCATAAAGTAAAATAACATTTCAATTTCCGTAAAGTCTTAGTTAATAAATAACGCACTAGAACAATAGTTTAGCAGTCATTTAACTTTTAAAAATTTCACTAAAACTTCTTTCTATAGACAGCTAATGAGTAACCGTTAATTCACTTATTATTGTCATTGTGCGAGCAATTAATTTTTTTCGGGTCATCATTTTTGGTTAAAACAAAAATTAGCAGTTGCTTTTCGTTTTGTCATCATTTTTTGTTGTTAGACAGCGGCATTGGGGCGTTTCAGATAGTCATTAAAGATAACTTTATCTATATTATAACAAGCTACAGCTGTCTTTAATTGAAAAAAAAAAAAAAATCTTTGGACAGCTTTGAGTTCTTATCCATTTGTGGCGATATATATTAGCATATAAACTGTTACATGAAGAAGATTTTGTCATTAAATTTAGTTACTTTTCTTTCAATTATTTGATTCAAAAACTTTGTTCTTAGGGGAATTTTTCATACCAAAAAAGACATTCCCCTAAAATTTAAATTTTAACGGTTAAATTTGTGATTGAAAAATTCTGTTGCTTCCTAATATAAATAAAATTTTTGCGGAGACAAAAACACTCTGATCAATTAAAATAATCACAATTTCATACAAAACAGCTAGAACAGAAGTTACTCAAGAATATGTCTTGAATTTATCAAGGGAAAAAAACTGCCACATTATGAAACGTCTTTGCGACTTTTTACAACTTTTTAGCACTTTATGCAACATTTTACAGCTTTTTTGCAACGTTTTACGTAAATTCTTTTGCCTTTGAATTCATTCATTCTTTTTTAAAACCGACTCTAATGATTTGAATTTCAATTAACATTCCCCTAACTTTGTGAAAATGACTAAAATTGTTCTCGTTATTTTCTTTCAAATTTTACTATGTGAGTTCACATTATTATTAAGCAAATTAATAAGTAAAAAGAATTGTTTGCACTTGTAGATTTCGTATTTATTTCCTTTTTAAATGGCTAATTTTATAACTGAAAATTTGAATTTTTGAAAAATTTCCAAATATTTTGTTTACATTTTGCAAAGATTAAAATTTTTTAGAAAATCATTGAAAACTCGTAATATCTGTCATAAAACTACAAGAATTGGCAAGGAAAAGAAGCAATAAGTGTGAATTTAGCAGATACAAATAGAATACAGTGAAAGTTTTGCTTAATTTTCGAGTTTTTAAAGGAAATTTAAAGTTTCTTAGAAGTCACAGAAAATCGTTGATCAATCTCTAAAAATCACTAAAGTCTAGAATTTGGCATTATGCTTCTTCTATGACTTTAATTTTTCTTCTTATTTGCACAATGCCGAACACTACAAATAATTTAACAATCGTCAACTAGTCATAGTGTCTTTGCCTTAGAAAATTAAAAAAATATTTGCGGAGCTTCATTCATGCAAGTTTAGCCCCAGATACATAAGTGTAATGAATAATGAGACAAGATGAAAGGGTTTCTTTCAGGTTTCTTTTTTCTTTTATGTGTTTTTTGCTTGTCACAAAATCTTGTTGTAATGTGGTAAAATTTTATACCTTTAAGTGAAAGACTTTCTTTCTTTTCTCTCTGCCACCATCATAGTTTTGTTATTGTCGTAATTGAGTTCAGTGATTTGAAATAATGAGTAAATTTACTAAAAATATTCATTCACACCCATTCACAAAATGAGAATAGAAAGAAAGACGTAATAAATACAAAAATATTCTTTTTTGAAAAACACACAGCAGCAGCAGCACATATGTTGACCATTCGAGTTTGCATGATATTGTTTAAAATTAGAAATATTTTGCAACCAGCATGACTTCAAATTCTAATTCTATATTCAAGAAAGAGTCACAATAATTTATGTTAATAAAATTTATATTTTCCTTTCTTAGGGTTTCTTCTCGCTCACTCAGAGATAAAGAAAAAAGGGTCGAGAAAGAGAAAAAGAATGGTTTTCACACGCAGTAAAAATTGTGACATTGATGATTCATGCAAGAAGATCAAATTTACTAAAGAAGCTGTTGTTGTTGCTTCTGCAAATCTTGATGATTTCATTAGAATAATTTTTGCGTGCAAAAAAAAATTAGAATAGTGACACTGAAGGGCACTTAAGATAATCTCAAATAAACTTCTTTATATAAGTATATTAGGACCTCTTGCGTGTATGAAATTATAATTTTACCTTTTTATGCCCTCTCTCTCTCTTATGATATTCTCTTAGAGACCAATTACAAAGTGTGCAATTTTTTTTATAATGAATCAAATGGGAATTCTGGTTTAGAATAAAAAAGAAAAAGAATTTTTTTTTTGCGTAAATTGAGATGTTTTTGTGACTTTTCAATGATAAATTTAGAATTTTTGGCAAAAATAAAAAAGATACAATGGACATTGCAACTTAATTCCTGTGATTTGAACTCTGAATTCATGAGATTTAAATTATTTATCTAACTTTTAATTTTAATTATTAAGAGAATTTTATCTTTATTAAATACAAGTGAAACATTCAACATCTAATAATTTCGAATATTAGCAAAAATTTATTTTGAATGTTTTGATTCTCAACAAAAATATTTGAGTGTTTTAGTGCTCAGCACTAAGTGTTTGAGCGCTTCAGTGTTCAGCCTTAAAGCTTGATATTTTTCAATACTAAGGGTTAGATTTTGAAATTTTTAATATTTAGTACCTATATATTGAATATTTTAGTGCTTTTTACAGTATTTGAATGTATCAATGATCAACATTAAAAGTTTGAGTGTTTTTGTGCTCAGCACTAAGTGTTTGAGTTATTCAGTGTTCAGCACTAAAGCTTGATCTTTTTCAATACTAAGGGTTAGATTTTGAAATTTTTAATATTTAGTACCTATATATTGAATATTTTAGTGCTTTTTACAGTATTTGAATGTATCAATGATCAACATTAAAAGTTTGAGTGTTTTTGTGCTCAGCACTAAGTGTTTGAGTTATTCAGTGTTCAGCACTAAAGCTTGATCTTTTTCAATACTAAGGGTTAGATTTTGAAATTTTTAATATTTAGTACCTATATATTGAATATTTTAGTGCTTTTTACAGTATTTGAATGTATCAATGATCAACATTAAAAGTTTGAGTGTTTTTGTGCTCAGCACTAAGTGTTTGAGTTATTCAGTGTTCAGCACTAAAGCTTGATCTTTTTCAATACTAAGGGTTAGATTTTGAAATTTTTAATATTTAGTACCTATATATTGAATATTTTAGTGCTTTTTACAGTATTTGAATGTATCAATGATCAACATTAAAAGTTTGAGTGTTTTTGTGCTCAGCACTAAGTGTTTGAGTTATTCAGTGTTCAGCACTAAAGCTTGATCTTTTTCAATACTAAGGGTTAGATTTTGAAATT